>VZRS01010081.1:6889-62111 GCA_013398055.1 Ifrita kowaldi | reverse complement strand
GCGCTTGGGCAGAGGCCGGGGCTCGGGCATGGTCCCCCCGAGATGGCAGGATTGGCAGCTGAGAGGAGACAGCGGCAGATCAGGGGGAAACTTTTGTAGTTTCCTCAGGGCTTGGAGCGTGGGGGCCACGGGGGACATGCCCCCGCCCAGGGACACAGTCAGGGCCTGGGGAGGACAGGGAGGAGGTGGCCCTGGCTGCGGCGAAGGAAGGTGTGACCCAGCTGCTGCGTAGGCACGCATCCTCTGTAACCCGCTTTTTGTGTCCACCGAAGTCCTGGATGCACTGATTAATGGTTTTGTAATTGGACTTAAAGTCCTGAGGAATTTCGAGAGCTGTGATGCTCGTCTGTTGTCCTCGCTTGCTGTGGAGGGAGGTGCAGGATGCTGCAGGTGGCCTTCCCTCTGTCCCCGCCCTGTGCTGCTGCAGCACCAGGACCCTGGCAAAGGTTGGGGTGGTCAGAAACAGGTAATGCTGGGTTTCCATCCGCAGGACCCCGGGGTCTGAGGACAGCCGCTGTATTTGGTTTTGAAATTCAGATGACAAATACCCATGCATTATGTCCCACAGAAACTTGCTGTATATACAGAATTACTAAAATTCCTGATTTTGAAGTTTCTCACTGCAAGGTCTGCATTGTAACTCTCTTGAAATCACTGTACCAAGAGCCACAAACAATAACTGTTGCAGTAAGGAATTTGTATTGGTGTGTAAAGCTACTAAAGGAGGTTTACACCTCCAGTCTCAAAAAGCTCTGTTGCTAATCCCTAAAAACAAAATGATGCAGAAGTAAGGTCAGAATGACCACCTATTCTCATACTGCATTGTCCCTGACAGTATCTTTTCTGGTATTCTGCATAAACCCTATTTCTGCTGCTTCACTCACCCAGCAGAGGCTGTCGCATGTCGGGACACTCAGTGCCTGGAGGTTATGGTATACCCAGAAGGGCTGTGAATTCACAGAGAAAGTCTTGACAGCAGTTTCTCTTTTTTATGTGTGTATTACTTAGCAACACTATCTAGGTGACCGTGCTGAACTGTTTTCAGCTGTGGTTAGGCAGAATTATCTTAAGCCATTTGAGACTTTTTTGGTGAGAAGCAGCATCTTTCCATCGTTTGCAGGACATGGGTACCAGAGCTTCTACCTGCCCAGGCTCTGCTTGAGAAAATGTTACCAGCCTGCCTGGACCAGTAGGGGATGCAAGGCCTGGGGGGTTGTTTTAGCAGGTACAGCAAAGGTGTGGATGCTGTTGGACCAATGTGTGGCACCAGCTGAACTGGAATCCCTTTTACATGTTCGTGTGGCTTTTAACACACTGCGGGACAGCTGCTTTCATTGATCTTGATCCAAAGTAGTGGAAGCAGCCTGTGTTTTACAAGTGGACAGGACTGTGCCAGATGCTGCAGTAACCTTTATAAGGGGCACAAGGGCTTAGACCGGGCAGGTAGAGCAGATGCTGACTGTGGGGAGCGTCGCAGTCTGTCTGGAGGGGAACAGGCTGGGTCATAGCCAGCAGCACTCTGTTTCCAGGCAGATGCTCTGAGTCTGGAGACTGGGACAGAGCTGGGCCTGGCAAGCCTGGGCTGGGCATGAAGTTGCTTTGGAGATTGGACAAGTTTTTTAAGCACTGATAGAAGAGACATCTATGATGAGCCTTCTGTCATTAACCTCTCCCAGGTCTCTGTGTCTCCACAGATCTCCACAGGGATACACACCAGTGAGGTTAATTGGAGACTGGGGGTTGCGGGTGGGGGAGAACAGGGGAAAAAGGATTCTTTTTGATCTATGGTCAAGGAATGCAGAGGAATGTAGGGTCACTTTGGTACTTTATAGCCTGGCAAGGGACTTATCTGAAGTGACAGGACTTCTTCCTTTTCCCTGAGGCTCTTGCTTACCTACTGTCCATGTGTCAAGGCAATTCTCTGCAGACAGCTGGCAGAGTGCAAAGTTTAGTAGTATTGCCTGCAGATGAGTCAGCAGAAGGGAAATATCTTGTTCCTGTGAAGTGCAATGATCTTGTAGGCAAAGCAGCACATGACAGTCACATCTGACTGTGCCAACGCCTCCCAGGTTCAGAGGGACGATAGGACAGCCTTGGAGCAGGCAGTGCCACCCAGGGAGCTGTGGGTGTCCCAGAGCCTCGCTGGTCCAGCTGCCAGTCTTGTGCTCTGGGTCCCTGGTGGGAATTGCAGCAGCCTTGGGCTGGAGCATTTACTGAGTTGTTGCAGTGAGCTCATTTTCAGTTTAAGTTGCAGCATTTATTTTGCTTCACAGGTAAATCTGCAGGTGAAAAGCAGCAGAAGTGGCAGAAGAAATCCTGCTATTGATGTAGGTTTGCAGTTAATATTCTCCAAGAAGTTCTTCAGGACATCAAAAGGCAGATGGGCCAGGTCCTCGTGCCGTCAGTGTTCCTAGGGTGCAGAAAGATCTGACCTGCTTCTCCGGTGTAGTGTGAGGCTGGAGTTCTCTGACACCACCGAGACTAAAAACAATCAGCATTGTCCATGAAGATGCAGACAGTGAGATAAGGCTTTGGCTAAGCAGGAAGATTCGCTGTGCCTATTCTGACCTCTTCTGCCTGCCAGAGATGTTAACTTTGGTGTTGTGGTTAAATTCCAGCTCTGATGATGGTGTAGTTAACTGACACAAAGGGAGAAGTTTTAAATTCCTTCCCTGCCTATACATTTTTTTCCTTTCTAGTAATCAATGCTTGTCCTTTTTCCCCTCACAGAAGTGGCTGAGTTTCAGTGGGATTCGGTGATTCTCTGACAGGGAAAGCAACTCTTTCCCCATCTGGCAGTCAACTGCTCCTCGCCAAGCCTGTGCAGGTCTCTCTTTCTCTAGGTGAGTTAGCTGGCAGGTGGTGCAAGGCCCTTTTTTGATACAGTATGCACCAAAGAAATAAGTTTCAGAAGAAAAGCCCTGAGTGTCTCATAAAGTGGTGCAGAGACTGTGATTTGCCCATGGCTTTCCCAAACGGGGCACTTCCAGCTTTTCTCCTTGCGAGCAGTTTCTCATATTCAGCCATGAACTCAATAATGCAGGAGGGTGACACCTTAAAATAGAACAATGTTAATATTTTACAGCAAGGCTCTTTCTTCTGGTTATGCTTGGTTTCTATCTTGAAGTGTTCAGAATGAGCTTTGAGAGTTATCTTCTCTTTCCTCTTCCCCATCTGCTGCAAATGTAATTAATTTTAGAACAGGCAGTGTTTTATGCATTTGGGGAAGCAAAGCTGTGTCCTCATGTGTTAAGCTCAGCTACAGATGCTGGATCCCACGGTTGGTAAGTAGTTGTTTGAGATGCTGTTTTAGTCCCTTGGGTCAAAATGAAGCATTCTAAGATTAGTAGGTTTATTGCAGTAAGGTATGGTGTATTTCCAGTTTTTCATGAAGACAAGTTTGGTGATGGGAGGACTTTCCAGAAATACACTAGCCACAGGACAGAGGTTTTAAAGTTCTGAATAGTGGTAAAGTTATTGTTTCATTTCTGCATTAATTTGCGTAATTAACAGAGCTGTGTCACTCATGAGGTGCCCAGCCCAGCTGTTCGGACACTGCAGAGGCTGCTTCAGCAACATCTAAAGTGTAAGGTCAGAGCAGATGGAGCATATTTATCCCCGCCTTGAAGCTGGTTTCTCACTTGCTACATCAGGTAGAGCTGCTGCTGTGTGGCTGATGCTGTCTCACTGCTGCTGATTTAATGCACAGCGAATAATAGAACCCCTCAAGTTGGAATCCATTCACTTAAGTTGTTGTTTGCCATCGTTTAACTATGTGTACCCTGAGAAATGGAAAGTTAGGGTGGAGGAGAGCAGATGGTTGGGTGTGGAAGGAGCTGGAAGAAGCCATTGGAGTTTTCTCCTGGGCTGGGCCAGTGCTGCCCTGTGCTGTAACCTGCAGTTCTTTGGCTGGCCGTGAGATCTGCACCCAGCAGCAAGGTGCTAATTCAGCAGAGACTGTACTTGTGTGCAGAGAAGTGTGGTTGCTCTGATGGGCCAGGCTGACATGGGAAGAGCTTCACCTGGCTGTGTGTGGGGCTGCTACGTCTGTGCTTCAGCGCCAAAGCCTCTGCTTTTGGTGTTTTACTGGGCAGTGGTTCAGGATGTCTGCATTCAGCACGTTAACAGACCTTTTAATTCTCCCCCAAGGGAAGGAAAGCAAGTGGTCAGAGACCAACAGGTGACTTGAAGCACAGTGAAATTATTTTAACCAAATAACAAGAAGATCGGCTTCTGTTTCCCCCCACTGTTTCAATGAAGTCTGGGGTTACTTGTACCAGAGACAGATGTTTGCTGCTCTTTGTGAACTTCATGGTTTCTGTTAGGACAACAGTGGTAAATGACTGATGGAGAGTGTGCTTGCAAGACGACACCTTGCAAAACGTAAGAATGACTTGTGTCATACCCTGTGTTTTCACAGAGGCACTCTAGAACCTGCTGCATTTATAGCACGGATCTTGCCTGAAAGTTAAATGTTTGCTTAAATGTTTGAAGATTTGGGGCTCAGGGTTGCAAACTCTTTTTGCCTGAGGTTGTGTTTGCACCCTCCCATATGTTTGTTCTCAGGAAATAGTAAATTACTTACTGGAATGGGAGAAACAGCAAGCTTGACTCACAGGCATTATGGAGTGAGTGCTGGATGGGTCACACAGTTGTGAAATGTCCTTGTGGCTGCTCTTCACTGTCACTTTTATCTTCTCCACAATATTTTTTTGGCTCCCTGTTGAGCTAAGGTTCTCTTTTCTTGTTCTTAGTACATTGTGGTAGGCCTAGCAGAGCAGCCAGTGGTACTTACATGTAGCCCCAAACGAGTTCAGCTGTGTCTGACCCGAAAACTGTCCATAAGTTATCATCATGCTGGTGCTCAGTGGGGAGGGAGAGATATTTGCGTCTTGTTAAACTGCTTTTTACTTGTTACTTTGGAGCATTCCTTAACCTGGAGTCATGTGTGCTTGAGTAAGTCCGATCACTAAATCTGCTACTTAACAGCTCTTTCACAAAGCACGCCCTTCTTGGCTGCCGAACAGCAGAGCTTTGCCAGTGGCCCTTAGTGAGAACAGTCCCAGCTCATCCCAAATAGAACACTCAGGACAGCCCCTCTGCTGAGGAAGAAGGTGGTATTCAGAGGGGCATCTGCTCTTTGTCACACCTTGCACTTACCCCACCTAACATTCCAGCACACCCACTGCATGTGGGTGGGGAGATGTTTTAAATTCCACACCACTCCTGTTATTAGGGAGTTGAGGCACGCACCTAAGGATCCTTCCTGGGCGGAGGGGTCATGCTGCTCTGGGGAATAGCAGGCCAGAAGTGCCATGTGCTGTGCTGGAGAGGTGCATACTTCAAGTCAACAAGGGAGATAATGCTGCTTTTTAGTTTTTGCAAATCTAGCACCCATTTCTAACTCCTGCAGCAGCCAAATATTCACTGCCATGCCTTCCTATAAATCCCTATTTTTGCTTCGGCTGTGTGAAGCTGGAGTTACTAACACTCCAGGCCCTTTTGGAAAGGTTCTGTGACTCCAGCTTAAAAGCCCATCCTTCCTTATAACTGTCACAATTTCTGTCCCAAATTGGTGGTATGTCTGTCCGTTCATCACAGAAGCAGTTCAGCTGAACCACCACTAATTGCAAACTGGTACATAAAGTGCCAAAAATAAGTGTGGCCTAACGTGGTGTCAGCAGCTGCCTCCCCATCTGCTGAGTCACCACTGCGGTGGGGACAAGGGACAAGAGGGGAACATGGTGGCAGCCATCCCAAGGTGGGCTGTCCCCACTGGGGAGTTGCAGCTTAGTCTTACACAAACGACAAAGCAAACAGCAAGCCAGCTACTCATTTAAGTTGTGAGCCCTTCCCTCACCTGTGTCCTTCTGCATAGATCTGCTCCTTCCTCTCTTCAGGACTGTACAGGGATGCAGCACACCCACCAGCTGCCCTGGAGGGTGTAAAGGGTAAAGAATCCAAATGAGAGGTGGAGGAGGGCTGAACGTGGACTGGACATGCCATAAGCCTTAGGTTGCCTTTCAGATGTGAAAATAGCATAATTGACCTCGTAGTAATGATTTATAATTTGCATTGCAACCCTTGTTTCTGTGTCTCTCCAGCCAGCTGACTGCTGCACGCTTCTCTCTGCAGAACAGCTCTGAGTTGCATTAAATGATTCAGTATTCCCACCAGGCACTGTTTGTCAAGCCTTGGCAGCTGATGCCAAATACAACTGGCTAAGCCCCTTGTGAGGTGGCTGTGTCTTTGCACTGACCTTCTGTGCACTGTGCCTGCTGTTGACTGATTCTGCTTTGGAAGAACTGAGAAATATCTCTTTTTTTTCTTTTTTCCCCTCTCCTTCATTTTGTTCCAGTTCTTTCTGGACGTGCTTGGCAAGATGGAGCCACCGACCTCCTCCAGGCTGAATTCCCGAAAGAGAAGAAAAGATGGATCAGGCCCTAATGGGGCAACAGAGCTGGATGGAATCCCTCCAAAAATGTCCCGACGCTCACTCGTAAGTAAGCAGAGATAAGAATTCTGGGAGCCTGTGAGATGAGGACACTGAACTGTAACAGCAAAAAGATACAGGTGGTGGTTTGTCTGTGGACAGAGAAAAGAAGGAGGGGGCAGGGGAGAAGAAGCAAATGACAATAGCTCTCCTTCTTGCAAATCCAGTTTGGAATCTTCCTTTGTTCATACTAATGACATACTGACAGCATGGACTTAAATTAGGTCTGAGGCAAGCATCGCTAAGCTGCTTTTGTGGTGTGTCCGGCTTGTCACTTAAGCTGAGCCAAACAGACATGCACTTAGATAGCCATGGAGAAGTAGCAGGCATTTCTCACAGGTGGGTTTTAAGTGACCCACTGGGAGGGAGAAATACTCCAAAGAAGCACTTAACAGCTCATGGAACTGCAGGAGGGTCTGGAGCCTGTAAGCCCCTGCAGAAGCGATCTGTTGAATCCACGCTCTGATGCACTGGGAAGATCACTGTTCATTTCATTCTCTTGGTCTGGAGAGAGACAGCATTTATGTTGCTGGTACTTTGGGAGTGTCCAGGAAAAAAACTGCAACAAACAACCAAAAAGATTTCTTTTCTAGATCAACCTTGGGACGGCTTTAACTAGCTAAAGCCAGTGGGATCTCCTTTGAAGGGGGTCTGATCCAGTTAATGCTACTGTAAAGGGTTGTCTTTAACTTGTCCTTGCCACAATATTGCAATGATTGGCTTTTTATAGTTCTTCTGCGCCCTCTTCCTGGGGCTGTCCTGTGCATCACGTGTGCTCTGGTTGTTCTTTCCTTATCTCTGTGAAAAGCCAGTACCATCCCTGCCACATCATACCAGGGTCATGGTCCTTGGCAAAACGTGGTGATGTGTTGCAGCTTTCCTCCTCGGTGACAACGTTTTGCTCTTCAGGAGGGCTTCAGCCCTGTCCCAGAGCATTGACAGGTGGTAGTGAAGTAAGAGCAGCACCAGCAGTGAGAACTGGGGAGGCAGGCACTGGAGATGGAGGCTTGAGCTGTTGTGTGACTCATCCCACAGAACCTTTGTCTTTGACTGTTACCAAAACCCACCCTGTCCCTCTTAAAGATCCCACGTATTTCAGTAAGGAAAGAGAAGTGTGCAGGTTATTTACTAGCCTGTGGGAGTCACTTGCTCTTCGAGTTGCTCTCTGTCCTGTGTTAGAAATAAAGGATCTGCAAACAGCACAGGACAAGTAATATCTAGCCACTTTCTAAGCTTCCTGCCTGTTTTTTAGCCACAGGGCAAGCACAGTTCTCCTGGTGAAAGATTTCTTTTTTTCTTCCTTTTGCGAAAGTTTTATTTATTACCGCAAGAGTAATAGTGTTGCCTAACTGTGAGATTACCTTGAAGCCTTTACCACTCCCAACTAAGCAGCTGTTGGCAGAATGTTCCCCTGGAACAGCAGGGCTCAGCAGCAGATGGTGGTAACAAACCTGTTGACACATAAGCCTGTTGTATTGTGCACATCAGGTTGAGTTTTGACCCTCCCTGGCCCTGCAGGGGAAGGGCAAGACTCTGGCAGAACCTTTTGAGGACATTTCTCTGTGTTCCTCTGATAATTTTGATAGGGTTTTTCTGTGTTTTCATTCCTAACTTCATATCAGGTATGTGCCAACTAAACTGCCAGGAATCCAGTTTTATATGGCAATCCTAGGCTTAATGGCAGTGATGAAAGGAGAGACCTGCAGGCCTTACCTGACAGTGAGGAGCCTGGCAGAGGAGGTGCTGTGTGAAATGTGGAGCCCTCAGTAAGTTAAAGGAGATGTTCAGCAGTAGCAGTTTGTTTGAATGTAGTGGTCAGTGGTTGTTTTCCTGTGCGCTTCACTATAAGCACTCTAATAAGGAATGACACTGGCCAGAGTAGCTGTGGTTTTTCTGGTTGCAGTGATGCTGGACACCGTGGCAGGATTCTGCACTGGGACAGGAAGCCAGAGAGGAAACTGTGGATTAGCCTTTTTCAGCTGGAAGGTATTGTAATGATTTGCAAGCTTGTTTCCTAGTGTTCTGACTCAGGAACAAGATGTCCATTGCAGCCTTACAGCTTCCAGCTAGAAGGAAATCGAGCTGTTTTGTTATGGGAAGTGCAGATGTTTCATTTCCATTCAGAGCAGACCAGAAATGATGCCTGGACTTCAGCTGTCGATTAAATGTACTGCTGTGGTCAAGCTAGCAGGCTAGAGGGGTTTTCTTGGCAGCAGTTGGAGTTACTCTGCCACAGATCAAAGTCGTTCTCTCACTTTTATGGCTCAGAAATGGTGACAACACACAGGGAGTTAGTGCTGTGATTGGTATTGCTTTTCTCTGCTCGTTCATATACTCAAATCAAGGAGCTGTTACAGCTTGTACATCACAGCACAAGCACTCAGGCAGAGCAGAGTCTTACCAGAGTGGGCACAGCTGGAGCTGTGACAGTGAGGTTTGAAGCTTGGCTTGTGCTGCTGTGAATTGCTGTTTGCTAAAGTCTGCGTTTAGCTGCTGCAGTTCTGAGCCTCTGATTTTCTTGGTCCAGTGTAACTACTGTCTTATAAACTCTTCTTTTCTCTCTCTCTCTAAACTCAGGGTAATCACCCTGCGGGGCCGTTTTGAGGTTTTACACTAACTAGTCTTTAGTACACGTGCCTGAATTGTGCAGAGGCACAGTGAGTCACCCAGTGACTAGGACACTGCAATGGCAGTGCTGCCACTATAAACTGCCCTCACATTTGCACTCTCACAGTGAAGCTTCCCTGGCTGTTTAGGGACTGAGGGAACCAGCTCCGTTCTCGGACGAAGTGGAGATCGACTACAGCAAGCCATACATCAGAGTGACGTATGAAGAAGCCATGAGAGGGACCCCTTGTAAGTAAGAACACAGACTGCAAGGGGATTGTATAAATGTTGGGTTTGGGGGGTGTGGGTATGATTGTGATATCTCTGAGACCAGGCAAACCTTGTGTGTTGGACCAGGTTTACAGCCAATGACTAAGTGAGGGCTTTGGTGATTAGATAACTGTTCCCATGTGAAATTTGGCCTGTCAATACACCTGAAATTTGAGTTTGTATGTGTAAGGAGACTGTCTGAAGCAAATAGATATTTGTTTTAAACTCTATCTGAGCCACTGAGAGCTATAGAACTGCACACTTCTGTACCACTTTGTCTGAGGTAGCTTAAAGTTAAGCACTTTAAAAGTCATGTTTTCTGAAACTTGAAACGGGCAAGTAAAACCAATTTATATCTTTGTCCAGAATGTCCCATTCTAGCCTGGATTTGAATTATAGTCAGTGTCATTAAACACCACAGGCCAGCTTCACAACAAGAATGTGTCCTTTTGTTCTCTAAACCAGGCTGGGAGAAACACTGTTCTCTTTGCAAGTGCAAAGGGGAGGCAGAGGCACGAGTGACTCCTGAAGAATGATTGCCCTCTCCTGCCAGAGTGTGCAGACAATGCTGTCTTACCTGGCCTCTCTGTTATGGCTACAGAGACGATAAAAATGCTGCAATTCTATCTACCTGACTGCTGCTGAGAGATGAGCCAGCTCAGATTGAGACCTGGCTGTGGTTTCATGCCAGAGGTTCTGAAAATCCAGTGTATTTCACAGTCTGCATTAATTTCCCAGCTGAAACTCTCCAGAGTTTGCACAAAGGTCTCTGATTTCAACAGTGGTGCTCTCCTGCGTGCCAAGACTAAAATACAGTGCACACTTCCTTGTTGTTGTTCGTGTTTGTGCTCAGGAACTGTAGCTGCTGCAGGTACGGAGGAAAGGGAAGGATGTCCCAGACACTTTCCAGAATGTTTATGAACATTCATAAAGGTCTGCCAGAACCAGCCCTCTTCCAGCATACAGAAAACTTTTGCAGTCGCAGATCTCCAAATCCTTGGCTCTTCAGAGCCTCCTGGCATCTTCAGATTGAGGTCTAAGAACCACTGAAAAATGGTTCTAAGAGGCTGTCCTCAAACTGTCCCCTCTGCTTAGCTTGAACTTAACAGCCCTGACCATTGCATCAACTCCTCTTCTTGCTGCCTCCCAAGCTCTGTCTCTGGGTACCTCCAGGGCCCTGCCCAGACCCGTGGGGTCTCAGCTTCTTGCTAGGTCTTCTCTCTGCCGTGTCTTCACTGCAGCTTTGGTATGCCTCTGCTCCCCACTCCCCTGAGTCTGTCTGTCTGAACTGGGCTAAGAGAGCAGCAGGCTGTTCCCAAGTGTGTCACATACCAACACTGTGTCTTTTGGTTACCAGCAGCAAGAGGACTGTGGTCCTGTGTGGTCCCAAGATCAGAAGCCTCCCACTACTACGTGGCAGCGCAGACTATCTCACTTTGCCTCTGTGCTGACCTCAAAGAACTAAGCTACAATTTCCCCTGGCAGAGGTGGCCTGAGGGAATTTTGATTCCTCATTATTATTATTATTATTATTGTTGTTGTTGTTATTTCTGTGGATTTAGCGGATAATGCCAGTGGTTCAGAAGAATTGTGTCTGCTTTTCTTTGACTAGTCCAGCTGTGTTTTTGAATAAAGCTGTACAATGCATGGGTCTGGGGGAGCTACTGATGCTGGTCCCTCAACCAGACTGGTGGCTGTGGCAGCAGACTGCAGACGAGGATGCTATAAAGATCTTGAGATGCCATCCTGGCAGGCAGGAGGAAATCAGGCACGTGTGAAACATTTGGGCCAGTTCCCCTCTGGTATCTCACTGCTGTGCAAAAAGTTATTTCTGCATTTGGATTTCCATAGCAGGGAAATAAATGTTCAGGGTTTGCTTTTCCCTTGGTCTCCCTTCACCTTGTTTGTTTGATACATGATAGGCTTTCAGTCTGTCTTTGAACGTGGTTGTATTTCAGCTCTGTGCTCAGCTGCATTTGTTTCCACATGGGAAGGCAGAGAGCCAGGCATTTATCTTCACAATTCTGTCCTGGCTATGGTGCTGCATTCTGTAACACCTCCATGACTTTCAGAATGTCCTCAAACGTGAGTATGAGCAGCAGCTGCTTCTCCAGGAAGGCATTTCACAGCTGTCTCTCTGTCCCTTTGGCACAGTGGATCGCCCCGTCAGAGTTTATGCCGATGGAATATTTGACTTGTTTCACTCCGGACATGCCCGGGCCTTGATGCAAGCGAAGAACCTCTTCCCAAACACATACCTCATTGTTGGAGGTAAGGAGTGACCTTGTTGACTTTGGCTGTTGCAGGAGTACAGTTTAGCTCTGTCTGTGGTTGTGCATACAGGGGATTTTGTCTTTGTGGCCTCAGTGGCTCTCACTGCAGACACTTGTCCCAAATGTTGCTGGAGTCTTATTGCAAAACGCTGAGGGTTGGATATGTCTGCAGAAAGGTATCCTGTACCAAATGAGTGCTTAAGGAAAAGATTCTTGATCATGCTGTTCTAATTTGACCCCTCAATTCTGTGACAGATACAGGTGAGTTGCACTTCTGAGTATCAAAATATATTAGGGATAGTTGAGTATCTGACTCTTGAATGAGACAGCTAAAGTATGAGTTCCTCCATGGCTGCTTTGTGTCACCTGTAATGCCCTGCAAGTCACTCCTCAGCTCCAGTTTCCTGCTAGAGATTGCTTAATGCCAAACAGATCCCTCTGGGAGCATGGAGATCGCAGTGGTTTCTTGGGCATGTGGCTGGACACATGGAAGTCAGTGAGCCCTTCTTTCTCCAAATAGAACTTCCCCATTTTGTCTGTTAGGTCATAAGTCTTGAGATGATGCCAGGAATATCCTGCTGAGTGCCTGAAGTGATCTAGCAGAGATGTTTCAGGCAGGCTCCTTCCAGAATATAACAGGAAAAAAGATACCCCTCTTCTGGCTGCTGCAGTACGTGGGCTTCTGTCCAGGCAGTACCTCTGTGCTCGTCCCTCCACCCACATTAAGGACACATCAGGCTGTGCACGTTGTCTGTCGGGAGCTGACCCCTGGTCAGGCTGCATAATGGTGCTGAAGTATGAGAACTGAAAATACCTTTAACTGGTCTTCTCAACCCCCAGTGTCTCTATGAAGCAAAATGAAATTCTGACCCTGCCATAGAACAATTATAACATCCTTGGGTGGATTGTTTCCTTCATTATTATTATTATTATTATGAGAGCATTTTTATAGTGGTATGTGGGCTACAGTAGTGTCTGGAAGGGGAAGGGAGGGAGGAGAGCTGAAGCAGTTGCTCCAACCTACAAACTGCCCTGAGCTTAGAAATCTTAGAGGCTGAAAGACATCCTCGTGTACATAAACACTGCACAACAAACAGGAAAATAACTTCAGGTCAAACCATTAACATGTTTAAGTAGCAGGGTGTGTAACCACGCTCTGTGCCTGTGGGAGACTGGTGAGGAGGAGGACAATGAACTGCTCCCCTTGCACCAGGGCTGAGACAAGAGGCTGCAGCCCAAGAGAACATTAGCTCCAAGCAGGGAACAGTCTCACCCACTTTTTATCATCTGTTTGTCTAGAACATAAATACATCCAACACCAGTGAGACTGTTACTGCCTTGTTTACTTTGGATTCTGATAATCAAATAGAACTCCTTCCTCAATATCTTACATTGCAGATTATGAAGAGTTGTTAATTTACTTTCTCATAGAACATAATAATTAAGCTAACTTGATTTCCTGTGAACTCCCCCTTTGTTTTAACATAACTTTCCAAGAACTAGACTGTGCTGTGGCATTTTATAAAATCAGAAGTTTAGGCAGTGAGTTTTTTCAGATTCCAAGCCTGAGACATCCATTGCTTTTAAAGCAGATTTCTGCCCAGCAGGCCCCCAGGTGCTGTTTCTTATAGGAGAGTTGTCTTCTGTGTTGGCTGGTTTTCTTGATTAGGGGTTGTAAACTCTAGAGACCTTAAAGGCTTGGGGTGTGGGTCCCCATCTTGGGCAGAAGTTCCCCAAACAGCCTGCCCAGAATTGCTCAGGAGTTTAGTGCCCTGCAGCGCTCCCTGTTCCTGATGCTTTGTGGCTGGAAGAGCTGGGTTTGGAAGCACCGGTGCCAGCCTCTGTCAGCTGCTGGCATTGCCTGGTTCAGCAGGGGTGTGGGCAAGGTCCTTTTACTGTAAGTCACTGGGGTAAGTGCCTCAGCCTCAGTGTTCTCTGCCTGTTTCTCCAGTCTGCAGTGATGAGCTGACCCACAACTTCAAGGGTTTCACGGTAATGAATGAAAACGAGCGCTACGATGCTGTGCAGCACTGTCGCTATGTGGACGAGGTGGTGAGAAATGCGCCCTGGACCCTCACGCCTGAGTTCCTGGCAGAGCACAGGGTAATTTGTGACATCTGATCTGTTTGGAATTTCGATTAGCCTCTCTCTGTTTACAGCAAGAATTCATCCTTGGGGGTGACCTCTGCCTGAGCAAACTGTTTCTGTTGAAGCTCCTTAAATATAGAATGAACTGGGTTATGGGAATTGAGTGGGTTTCTTGGGAGTGTAGAAGCATTTGCTGAGCTGGCAGGTAATGTTAAAATAAGGTAGAGGTTGTGACATAGTGAAAAAGCCTGAGAGGGTTCTCACTGTTTCAGGAGAAGTTGGTGCTGGTTACAGATAGGTGTGAAATGCAGTACAGAGAGGATTACATGGGTTGGAAGCGATTTCTGGAGGCTGTCTGGTCCAACTCCCTGCTTACAGCAGGAGCAGCTTAGATATTCATCAGCCTCCCTGCCGCAGGAGACCAGACAAGCTGTCTTTAAAGCCTTTTATCAGTTGGTGAGATAAAGTGAAAGGAATCTCTAACATCTGTTGAACAGCTTTGGGAGGTGAAGGAGTCTCCAGGGGAGCTTGCTTAGTTTACCCTTGTTGCCATTAACAAGCCATTTTTCTGTGGAGCTTAAAGCAGCTGTGTCCTTATTCCCAGCCTTTTCTTTCCTCTCTGTCGTGTGTTTACAAATCACAGGCAGTTGCCGCTGAGAACTTGTGACTGCTCTGTATTGTATTGTAACTGAGGGAAGTGTCTTGCTGTTCTCTCTCACACCCCTGAGTGGAGGTGTTGAGCCGAAAGTTACCATCTTTCGACAGCAGCAAGAGATCTGCACATTCCAGATAAAATGTTTACTTGCTTTATAAATTTTCAGATCGACTTTGTTGCTCATGATGACATCCCCTACTCTTCTGCTGGCAGTGATGATGTCTATAAGCATATAAAAGAAGCAGGTGGGTCCCCCTCAAATTTTCCAGGGCTTCCTGACAAAGATCTTCTGTAGTTTCTCCTGTACCTCTGTAATGCAAGATTATGCCCCTCTGGGAACAAGGTCTGCCCAGGAGGCTCTGGAGGCAGGAAGAAGCAGCTCTGGGCCTTGCTTCATAGTACTAGGACTGTTCCATGTGCCAGCCCAAGCATGGCCCAGCATTCATTCCTAATTTCTATCTAGTTATTCTGATTGAATTAACAGCAATCTCTTGAAAGCATACTATGGTTTGCCTTAGGGATTCTCACAAATGGGGAGTCTCATGAACTTAGCAGAGGGGCACCTCTAGCTGTTTGCTGTAAAATTCCCTGGGCGTGCAGCTTTTTTATATCTGTCCAAACTCAGCCATCAGAGTGCTCTATTGCCATCCATTAAATTGTAGGAACCCTTGTCGTGTCCTTGTCCCCACACTACTCTGTATGCAGTGGATTATAGTCAATATTTAAACCAGCTAAAGTGAAGAGCTCTTCATTGGAATACCTAGTATTTTGACAGGGTTTTAGCATGTTTTGGTTTTACTTAGGTGTCCCAGAAAGGATGACTCTGGTATTGTACATTTAAGGACAAAGTTGTGAGAATAGTTAGGAAGTGAGCTCTTGATGGGAGAGATTGCTTCCTAATAGAGGTGGCAGCAGCTTTTTGCCATGTGTCTTGCTCGAGCTGCCCTGAGTCCTGTTCCCCAACTTCAGGCATGTTTGCACCGACCCAGAGGACCGAGGGGATCTCCACGTCCGACATCATCACGCGCATCGTGCGGGACTACGACGTCTATGCCAGACGGAACCTGCAGCGGGGCTACACGGCCAAGGAGCTCAATGTCAGCTTCATAAACGTGAGTTGAAGTGGGTCTCACCACACGCTGCGGGAGCCAGAGTCTTGCAAAGTGTGAAGAGAGTCTTGTTTAGTGATAGCACAGTCCCACCATGTGCCAGTGAAAGGCCTGTCTGCAAAGCTAAGCATTGGCACCAAACCAGTGTCCTTGGAGTAGAAATTAGACTTCTCCCACCCCTGAAATCGCCTCAGGGACTCACTCAGAGGAACTGGGGATTTGCTAATACTGCTCTCTTGTCAGAAATGTCTTGGTGATGTCTTACGTATTGAAAGAACTGGCAAGAGAGTATGTGGCAAAATGTATGTTTTCTTGAATGAAGAGTGAGTTGTTCTTGACAGCAGCTACTGTCTCATCTCTCTCCTCTTCCCCCAGCCACCTCCTTAGGGTAGAGTCATTTGTCAGGATAAAATCTGATGCTGTTTCCACTGTACTGTCCCTTCCTGGAGCTGCAGGAGCAGCAAAGCGTGGTTAGGACAGAAGAACATGTCCTGATCCTGTGCTGAGCAGCTCTAGCCCTCAGGAAGAATACATGGCAGAAGACATTTTTGATGTTGGAAGTAAAGTCGTAAACATTTTTTTTTGTCACTCAGATACTGTGCCTTTGAACAACAATGAAACAGGAGAGGTAACGGCTGCTTGACCTCTCTTTGGCACGTAACTCTGCCTCTGTTTAAAAACACCCAGCAGAAAGACTGGTGCCGTTGTGATATGCAGAGAGACCTACAGCAAGTCACTCGAGTCTAATCTGTGTGCTGTATAAATATTTCCCTCTCCCATGCACTCCTATTAGATAGTGCTTATCTCTGGCTTTAGTCTTGCTTTGTGTACTGTGCCAGTGCCTGCCGCAGAGTGTCTCACAGCCCCGCTGTGTCTGCCATGCAGTCTAGGGAAGAAGCGTCATGGAAGTGAAGGAGAAGTGTCACCAGACTAATGGAGATGCTGAGTCTCAAGCAGCAGCTGAGTGTAGTAACACAGAGCAGAGTTGGTTGCCACTCAAATCTGGTGAGCTGTATTCTGATCCACCACTCTCTATGCAGGAGAAAAAGTATCACCTCCAGGAACGCGTGGATAAGGTGAAAAAGAGGGTGAAGGATGTAGAGGAGAAGTCAAAGGAATTTGTCCAGAAAGTGGAAGAGAAGAGTATTGATCTCATTCAGAAATGGGAAGAGAAGTCCCGGGAGTTCATCGGCAATTTCCTGGAGATGTTTGGCCCTGAAGGTGCATTGGTAAGGAGTTGCTCTGGGAAAAGGGGAAAGGGAATTTTGGAGACATCAACAGACATTGTAGGGCTTCTACAGAGTCTGCAGAGCAAAGGTTTGGCGTTTGTGCTCAGTGTGCTGCCAGTCTCTAGACAAGTTGTCCCAGGCTTGGGCAGCCTGTTTTCAGGGAGCACTCACCATTGCCAGCGAGATAATGCCAGTTACATTGTAGAGTGAAAAGCTCCTCTGTCCCACAAGCTGGCCTGTAAACTGCAGCTTGTGCCCTGCTGACCATTGAGCTGCCAAGCGGATGGTGGTCACTTTGTCATGGGCCTGAGATGAGTCTGAAGCTACGTGTTTATGCCAGGCTTTCCTGCACTGCTGGATGAATATCTCAGGCATTTTATGTTAGAAATGCTTGAAAATGGGTGGCGATTACACTGTGTGCAGTTCCCAAAGCCCAGAGTGATGCTGGGGCTTTTTCTGCTCTTAAATTGCGCAAAGTACTGAAGGGACACAACTCAAAATGCTGCACAGGCTGTAAGTAGTGTCCATGTCCGTGACTGTAAGCCATGCTAACTGTCCTCCTGCTTCCATTGCCAGAAACACATGCTGAAGGAGGGCAAGGGCCGGATGCTGCAGGCCATCAGCCCAAAGCAGAGTCCCAGCAGCAGCCCCACGCACGACCGCTCCCCATCTCCCTCCTTCCGCTGGCCCTTTTCCACCAAGACTCCTCCTTCCTCACCTGCCAACCGCTCCAGGAACGAGTCTGCAGTCACCTATGACATCAGTGAGGATGAAGAGGATTAACCTACCTGCCAGGATTTGCTGCAGACCGCTAATCGCTGAATCCTATGTCCAGACCCACTGGGGAACTCTAAATGAGCAAGAGAGTCATAGGAACAGGGCTGATGGTGAGCAGGGGGCCTTGGAGGCACCTGTTGCTCTTAGCAAGGGCTGCTGCCTGGAAGCACATTCAAACCTCCTCTCCCTTCTTCTCCCCAAATCCCCTTTTTATTGTTTACGTTCTAGCGGTTTCCAGGGTGAAGATGGTTTTTATATTTTAAGAAAATACTTGTTAAAAGTGCAAAGAACAGCACTCAAGCGTGGCTTTTCTTTTGGTTTCTTTTCCCTTGTTAAACCTCCAGGCAAGAGGGAGAGTGGGAAGACCCATCTGTCTCTTCTTTCCTTCAGCTCCTCTGTC
The DNA here is from genome assembly GCA_013398055.1 of Ifrita kowaldi. Lineage (NCBI taxonomy): Eukaryota > Metazoa > Chordata > Aves > Passeriformes > Cinclosomatidae > Ifrita > Ifrita kowaldi. The sequence goes on along the minus strand of VZRS01010081.1, from coordinate 44,210 downwards.
TCATCCCCCCCACCCCCAGGCAGTATCTGTGCCACTGCCAAACGAAAGACCCCTCAGTTCCTCAACCAGCATGACCTCAAGAGCATGCACGAAGCAGTGGTGTAATGAGGCTTCTAGGAATTAGAGACGTCCCTGCTGGGCTGGAGCCAATAGGAATCTATCCAGCAGCCCCTGTAGTGCTCTCATGCCTCTTAACTGAGCTTCCCAGCGTGTCGCAGTGAGGACGTGCTGGGCAGGGGGTACCAGCTTGGCACGCAGGAGTTACACCGGGAAGGACTTGCAGCACTGTAGAGTGGCACACCCCGTAAAGGGCACAGCATACACAGCTCCATATAGAGGGGCTGCAGGGGAAAGGCCTTTCCAGCTAATCTTAACAAGACTGCTAAATCCTAAGCTAAAATTGAGCCCTCAGTTGCTGTTGGAGAGAAGTGAATGAATCTTTGCTTCAGGGCACTTGCTGTCGTGCATTTCCTTGGGTGTGTCAGAGCCCAGGTAGGAAATGAATGTGTGTACTGTTGTGAGAAGTTCCTTGTCCCAGTCTGTGGTGTGTTACACGTTTTAGTGTCTGTCCAAACGGCCCCTCAGCACTCTGCTCTGTGTGTGTTTGTCTGTGTTTCAGTTGCTGTGCTCTAGGGGCTGGAGGAGTCCTTCACACTGGTGCCGTGAAGTCGCTGCTCTAGGGGCAAAGCAGCCAGTTTGCTGCCCATGTCAGTGCGTGCAGCTGGACAGATGAAGGGCACGTTCTACCCCAGTGAAGGGCCCCAGCCCTGTGTGACAGCTGGCTTGTGCAGTACATGCACAAATGCCTGTCCACTCTGCTCCATGGGGCTGGATGGAAGGAGCATCAGAGAGTGCTGCAGCTTTTTAAGGTTATTTAAACATATAATGCTCGTTTGAGTCCATGCTCCAAGTTGTGCCTGCTGTTGTGTCTGTGATACACACTGAGCTTTGTGGCCTGTGGCTCCCCAAGGGGACTTGCCCTCCCCCTGGCTGAGCAGAGCAGGATGGTGCACCCTGTCCTGCAGCCAGTGCTGGAAGGACTGGCCTTGCTGTCATATAGCTGTGGAGCTTTTCTGTCAGGGTTTGCCTCTGATACCCACAGTCTCTGGGTGGAGCTGCTGGGCCGAGTTGCCTGTATCCTGCAGTGCTGGGAGCAGGGGACAGCTCAGAGCCCAGTTAGCAATGCTGCAGGGAGGTCTCCAGAGTAGGGTGTGAGGCTTGGGGAGCAGCACGTGCGAGGAGGAATCTCATCAAGTGCTGCCACAAGCTCTGCACACTGTGATGCTTCCAGGACACGGGATGGCCCTGTGGTAGGAACAGGCTGCAGCTTCCTTCCAGCTTTTATCCTGATGGTCCTTTGTCACACTGCCCAAAGGGCTTGACAGGTTCTGTGCTTCTGTTGAGGCCAGAACCAGTATGGGAAAGGGTATTTTGGGGATCACTAATCTGCCACTTGGACCTCTTTCAGCAGGCATGTGCACAGCTGTGGGAGCATGGCTGGCTGCTGTGGATTTTAGGCTGTAAGGAGCAAATAACAGTCACTTGGTAGAAGCCAGTTGTTAATCCCCTGGTTTATGAGTGGTAGAGCACTTACTTTGTATCACCCACATTATCTCTTCCCTCCTCTTCCCCACCTTCCCTTCCTCACCCTTCCCTCAGTGTGGATGTTGCGTTGCTTCCCTGAGCCGGATCACAAAGGCCAGGTTGCTTTAGAGCCTTACTACTGTTTTAAACACAAGTTATGCAACAGTGTTCTGTAAGTTTGGGTAACAGTGGCATTTTGGATGGTGGCTTGTTCTGCAGAGACCTTCACGTACTTGGTCTCTCTGCAAAATCTGGGGTGGTTGGTAAGAAGCCAGCCATGGTTTTACGTGTAGCTTGGAATAACAGAGCTGTTTCTTGTAACCAATAATCCCTGCTTCCTCCTTGCACTGAAATTAAATTGGACACTGAAATCTCAGTCTAGTCTCTTTTTTATTTTGCTTTGTTTTGTTTTCTCCTGGGTTGCTGGACCAGTCTTCTCCAGCACTGTCATGTTTTATCAGGAATAGGATCTTTCAGCAAAACACAAGCCAAGTTCCTCAGGTTCATCTTGTTTCCCACAGGTACACCCAGTGCTGCTGCTTCAGGGCTGTCCTGCACAACTCTAACCCATCCCTCACTCTTCAAAAGAAGCATTCAAAAGAGACGTGCTTGAGCTAAGCATGAAATAAAATGTGCAGTGAGAAAACAAAACTTCACTAGCACACAGTGAAGAACGCTGTGGAGTTTGACACTGCTAAATCCAGAGGCATCTACGCCTGTGAGACAGCCCTGTCTCACTTCCTGTGTACATCTGGGGTGTGCGCCCCTGGGAGAGGATTTTCTGATGGCAGAGAACAGCAGCAACAGGACAGAGCTGAGAGGTGCCAGGAATGGTGGTAGAAGCAAGAGCATCAGAAAGTGCTGCAGCTTTCTAACATGTGATCTGCTCATTTGAAACCATGGTCTGAATTGTGCCTCTGGTGTCTGTAATGAACACCTTGGGTCAAAAGATTACCCAGTGGTTTCTGCAAGTTGTCATTGCTCCTGATGTCCATCTCCACTTCTAGAGCAGATAGTGGTACTGGACCAAGGCTGGTCAAGGCAGCATTAACTAATTGCCAATGTTATGAAGGTGCTGCCTGGCCCCTAACTGGCAGATGTGGATGCTCCCTCTGTGCTCTCAGGAGCAGCCAGTGCCATGGAGAACGTGCCCGGGGGACAGGCCAGACCCATCCCGATGTCTTGGCAGAAGTCACCATTGCCCTGGGCTTGCCTTGGCTGTGGGGCCCCAGCCAGCAGCACCCAGAGCTCAGTGTCACAGTTGGGTGTTGATCATCCCATGACAGTCCCAGGCCATGGCTGTGTTGGTCTGGGCTCCATCCTCCTCCCCCTGCATGGAGTCATCTGCCACCCAGCCTAGGCAGAGATAATATGAACCCAGTCACCAATGCAAGACTCAAGTAAAAATTTATCTTTACTCAGTGCTAGACAACAGCCTCACGGCTTGAGGCGGCTCCATGGAGCCCCTTGGCTTACGGCTTTTAGGTTTCAGACTGTTTCATTCTGTCCCAAGATGCCCTTTCCCCTTCTGCCTCTTCTGCTGCCAGCAGCTCCCCAGGGCCAGGGGAGTAGGAGAAGGTTATGCAGGGTAGACCAGCCCCTTGCCCCACTCTGCCCCTTGGCACCCCAGTTTCTCCCTCCTGCTCATGCCTTGACGTCAGCGCCTGTGGGTGCAAAGCTGACGGGCTGGTAGCCCGGCTTGTCGTCCTGCTTGCGGTAGTACATGCGCGTCAGCACCGCCAGGATGAAGGTCTGCGGGATCAACAGCTGCACGTTCATCTCTGGAGGAGCAGAAGGGTCATTTGAAGCTGTCTTCATCCACCATGCCCACCCCCCATGCCCTGCTATGGGATGGAGGGGCTCAGCCAGGAGCACTCAGCTGTCCCCCATCTCCTGACTTACGCTGCGACCTGGCCTTGGAGGAGAAGGGCGGCGAGCAGGCGATGCTGCCGTTGTTGGCCAGGATGCTGAAGATGGCAGGCTGGAGCGCCGTCAGGAGGAGCAGGATCTGCGACCACCAACACCCCAGTGGTGAGGGCTGTGCCCAGCTCCCACCCTTCACTGTCCCGCAGCCGGCCGGGCTCTCGCCCAACAGTGGCTCCTGCCCCAACATCTTTCCTCATGCCGCCTCGTCCCATCTGTGCTGCAGGAGCCCCTCACCTAGGAGGGAGTTGGGCAGGGCGGAGGCTCACCTGGAAGCAGGTGAACTTGGCCTGCATGTTCTGCTCAGCCAGGTGCAGCCGGGCCTGCCGGAAGAGGATGCCCAGGGCCCACAGCCCAAAGAGCGTGGAGACACCAACCAAGGTGTTGATCCAGAGGGCCACACTCTCCTCTGAAATCTGAAGGGGACGCACAGAAAACATTACTGGGCTGACAAAGCTCAGGTGGAGGCTTCCTGTCTAGGTCATCAACCTGCCCATCCCTGTGCTATGGCACTCACGTCAGCAGGGTTGTAATTCCCATCAGCAGCCAGGATCAGCCCCAGGAAGACAGCGACTGCCCTGAAGAAGGCGTACTGGAAAGTCCCCAGCATCATCAATTTAAGCTTTTTCCTGGCATGGCAAGAGAGACCAATAGCACTCTGAGGTCCCCAAGTCCCTTGCCCAGGGACTTCTCTTCCAGCCCAACAGAAGCAGGGGATGAAAGCCCTCCAGGGGCAGAGGTTTATCCCAGCTCTCCCTCACCTGCTCATGGTGATTCGGGGCAGGCAGGGGCAGCAGCAACAGCAGGGCCCAGTGCTGACCACCATGGGCACGTCCTTCAGGGTGCTGAGCAGCGCTTCCTTCCCGCCAAAGCCCTCCACCATGACCAGCATCAGCAGGTAGAAGCAGACAGCGAAGTACCTGGGGAGGAGGAGAAAGGCAGGTCAAGCCCTGTGGGCTCCGTGGTGCCCCTGTCCCAGGGTGGGTGATACTCACGCCGTGGTAGCCATCTCCACCACCATCATGGAGCGCGGGAACCACAGGCCGAAGCAGCTGACCACTGACACAACCTGAGGAACACGAGAGCTTGGCACACTGACACTCCCCCCTCCTGTGGGCTGGCATCCCTTGGGTGGCCCTGGCCCGCCAGGGTGATGCCCCCCAGCACCCCCACAGCCCAGCTCACCGTGGGGGCTGAGCTGCTCCAGCAGAGGGTCTTCATCTTGATGGGGCAGCGGATCTTGCGGGTGAGGTACAAAACCTCTTCCACATAGATCACAACCGACAGCAGTGTCATGATGGTGCAGAGGCCCAGGATGATGAGTTGGGCCATGTCCAGCTCTGCCAGGGAGGGGTGAGAAGCTGTCTTCATCCTCTCCTGTCCCTCCTGGGGCCACTACTGGAGCTGCCCCACGACCCACCACTCCACAGGTTTAGGAAGCCCTGTGCCACACCCTGGACATGTCTGTCTATGCCAGAGGTGGGGCTTCTGCCCCGCTGCTCCCTGTCCCATGTCACCTGCCCCGGTGCTGGCCCTTCCTGGGCTGTCCCCATCCCTGCAGGTCGGACTATGGGATGGGAGGCCAAGACCCTGGCAGCAGCCCCGCTTCTGACTTCTGGGGCTGCTCCCTGCCTGCCCTTGCCACAGCCCCCCTACCACCTTCATCCCTGTCCCGCTCCCGCCAGCGACAACGGGAGGGTCCTCCCCACCTCATCCCCCCACCTACGGTGCAGCAGCTGCCGGGAGGTGGGCGGCAGCGAGAAGCAGGCTGCCGGCACGCTGAAGTTCCTGATCAGCATCTCCACCAAAGGGCGGGGGAACCTGCGGAGCAGAACGGGAGAGCTGCACGGGGCCGCAGGGACACGGGGACACCGAGCCCCGCAGGGTCCGAGCAGTCCCCTGGCTGGCTTGCCTCACCGCCAAGCGTCTCCCTTCCTTTACAGAGGGAATGAATAATCCAAAATTCTGCTCCAAAAGTTGGATTTGCCCGGCTGCAAAACGGCACGGGGGTCTGCAGCACTCACCTGGGGTCATCTGCCAGCTCCAAAGTGGGATCCATCCTGTTCAGCTCCTCGCTGGCTCCGTCCCAGTGGCTGTGGGGCTGCTTGTCGCCGCCTGCCTCAGCTCCCTCGCCGGCCCACGGGGTCAGAGTCCCCGGGGCAGGGACCGCGGGACGATGGCGCGCCTCGTTCCAGTTTAACCAGAGCCTCCAGAGCTTCCCTCCCTCTCCCGCCGCTGCGGGCACCCATTGGCGTGGCCCCACGCCGTCCCGGCCCACCGACGGCCTTGGCCACCCGGTTATCGACCCGGGGTGCCGGGAAGGCAATTGTCACCCGTGCCGGTGCCGGGAAGGCAATGGTCACCCGTGCCGGCACGCCGGCGTGTCCCAGGGCGCAGGGCACCTGCGCTGGGGTGACGCTGCTGCACCCTCGGGCAGCCCGGACGTGGGCTGGTGGTGCCACGGAGGGTCTGGGACGTGTCCTCATGTCCCCTCAGCAGCAGTGCCGGGGTGGGAGGTGGTGCCGCGGCGCGGTGGGAAACCTGTCAGCCGCTGCTCTGCTCTGAGGGCCCTGGGAGGACTTTGGGTGGCGCAGCTCCAGGGAGCCCGGGGCTGAGCCCTGCAGGGAGCAGCTCCCACGGCACTAGAGGGCAGGGCTGGCCCAGCGCTCAGAGCCCTGGCCTCGGGACAGCAGCAGCACCCGGGCCTGGGGAGGGAACCAAAGGGCTGGAAGCAACAGTCTTGAGTGGGCATCTGAGGTCTTAGGCACGAGGAACAGTGTATCCTTTTCTTAGATGGATCCCAGAATCCACATGGGTCCCAGGGGTGTCCACGGCTCCGAGTGTTCTCCCAACCCTTCAAGGAAAATGAGTGCTGGTTTGTACTGGGTCTCCTTGGAACCGCTACCCTTTGCCCCTCTGGCAGGGGGCTCCTGCTGAAGCCAGAGTGGCACCAGGACCCCAGATGGGTGCTCTGCACCTTGCTGTAGGAGCAGGATGCTGCTGTCGTCATGGGAATGGGATGGTGGGGAAGGCCCGGGGGGAGGGAATGGGTGTGGATGCTTCAGTGGCCGTGGGAATGGGATGGGGGAGGAGGGAGTCCTGTGAGGACTCTGTGCATGTCCGAGGTGCTGTGCACACCTGGCACTCCCCTCCCCTCAGCCCCATTAACCAAGCCCTGTATCCCTGTCCCTACACACTGTACATACCCTTTCCTGCCCTATACGCTGTAACCTAAGCTGGCACACTGCGTACTGCACACCCAGCCCTCTGCACTCACACACACACACACTCACCCACATGTTACACAAGCAGGGCCCTCGCCATGGCTGCTCTTGGCCCCACAGAGTGCATGGGACCAATGGGGGCCCCCCACCCAACACCCCTGAGCCACACCGGTATCACCAGCATTGCACACGGCTGAAGAAACACGTCAGCTCCTGCCACATCTGCTGTGCTGGTCTTTATGTGATGTCACTGCAGGCTGTGTCATGGCAGTCCTGCTGTCCTGCTCTTCCACCTGGTGCTCATCCCCCTGTGGTCCATCAGCACGGGGACGATCTGCACGTATCCCTGGCCCCGGGGAAGCAGAGCCCAGCCCCAGCACGCAGCCACACGTGCTGCGCTGCCCAGACACGTGCAGGAGCCTCTTCCCCTGCCTGGCGTGGCCCCAGGGCCAGCACCACCCATGGGTGCCCGCTGCACGGGGGCTCGCACTGGTGCCCTTGCCCACCACACCTGTGTCAGTTTGTCCCTGACTCGCTGCTGCAGCATCATGATGATCCTTCTCACCACTCAGGTAGTGCCTGAGCCTGATTGAGCCCTGGTCCCCTGCGTTCCCCAAGCACAGCACACCCCAAGGTGCAAGCTACAGCTGTGGGGCACGGAGCATCCTGCCAGCCCATGAGGGGGATGCAGGACATGACTGGACCCCAAATCCAGAGCAGGGGGGCAGCCCCACACTGATGCTCTGCATGAGTTCATCCCACCACACCTGCACACGTGTGCAAGGAGGGCTCCATCACTGCACGCACTCCCCTCTCCATCCCCACTGGGGCTGGATGCACCAGTGACACCCACAGCACTGACCTACCTGCACTGAGCCCCCAGCCCCATCACCGTGCCCAAGACCATCCCACACCACCCCACATGGGGCCAGGACACACCCACAGTTCTGCTGTGGACAGTGCATTGCCGGTCTGGGTGTCACCACCCCAGAGCTGTCCCCTGGGGACATGGAGGGCTCTCACCCTGCAGCCCATGCTGCTGAGCCCTCCCTGCACCAGCAGGACAGGACGTGCCTGTGACTTGCTTGCTTCAACCTGCCCTAAGAGCTGGTGGAAATGGGTGTGGAGAGGGGGAATGCAGTGGGATGGGATAGCCCAGAGTCCCTCCAACTTCTCCTTTATTCCAGCCCCTGTCTAGGCCTGGGATGCATGGTCCTGAAGCCATCAGGGTTCACGGCCACCCTTGTCCCCCAGTCAGCCTTCTCCTCACAGGCTGCTATCACAGCCAAAACGTGGCAGGTGAGCATCCCCTGGCATGGGCATGGGGGCAACAGATGGGTCAAGCTCCCACCACTTTGGCCTCAGCCCCAGACCTTCAGGATGCTCCAGGGTAGAGCAGCCCCAGGCACAGAGACCCCCTTTCCTGCCAAAAACCCCTTCAGCAGAGAAGGGAAAAGGAACACAGAGAGATGGGAGCCATATACCCACCAGCCCAGGGCAGAGGTGGTTTGAAGGCTCATGGCCCACTCAGCATCAGGGTGGCTGTTTTGCCCCAAGGAGCTGGCAGAGAAACCAGCAGCAGTGCTGGAAATTCTCCTCATTTGCTCATTTAGCTTTTTTTAATTTTAAACAAAACTCTTTGACCATGGAAATCCTGCCCCCCCCAAAAAAGCCAAGCAGACCCTTTCAGCATACCAGCATCACCCACACTGCTGCTGTGTCAGCGTTCCCCAATACTTGGAAAAGCCCTTAAAATGCAAATATTTGCATGGCTTTTAGACAGTTTTCCACCCGTCTCTAATTCCCTGTGGTTATGGCCAGAGGGGCTGACCTCAGTGGGCACAGCAGGGTCCCAGCTGACCATCACCAGCATCCCCATAGCCAGGACATGGCAGGGAAGAAAAGTCCTCATTTAAATCCTTGGTAGGAGACCAAAACACATTCCTTCTCATACTCTCCTCTCCCACCCAGAGCCTGGGGCCATGGTGGATGATTGGGATACTGGGGAGAGAGAACCCCATACCCAGCTCAGGCTGTGGTCCAGCCAGACAAGTGGACAATAAAGATCTGCACTCCGAGCTTTTGGTGATCCATGGTCACTGCTGTCGCAGGACACAGAGGGACAGACCCTGCTGCCACCATCTGCCTTCAGCGTCCCACGATCCATAACTGCCCAGCTCAATGGCCTTGGCTGGACCCCTGTGAATCTGTGAATGTCACAGCAACACTGGCCACCAGGCTGGGGAGGGGTCCCAGGCCTCTGAGCATCCCCCTGCAATGGTCAGCGTGGGGCAGTGACAACGCCTCAGCCCTCACCCCAGCACAGCAGGAATGGAGCTGGCTCCCCTCAGCCCCAGGTCTGGAGCTGCCCCACTGATAGGGACGGCAGGGAGCCCTGCCCAGGTCCGGCTCGTAGATAAAACCCATGTGTTCCCCACTGATTGCCCCGGGAGGCAGCTGGAGGGGCGGGAGCCGCCGTTCCTGGGAGATATGGCCAGGAGGGAGCAGTGAGTGATGAGGGCAGGGGGGCTACTGCAGCGGTGCGAGACACTGGGCCCCTCTGGGTCCCTTCTCTGGGCAGGTGAAGGTGTCCTGGCTGCCCTGACAGCACAGCTGGCATGGGTAAAAGTGTGGGCCCCCTGGCAGAGCAACAGCTCTTTCCCTTTCCAGCAGGGATCAGTCCTCTGCCACTGGAAAACACTTCCCAGTGTCCTGCAAACCCACAGGGCTCCATCACGAGCTTGCTGCAAGGCAGAATCAAGGACCCCACCACACCTCAGTTTCCCCAGCTGTAAAATGGGGCATGAGTCCTGCAGCATGAGGGCATAGAGGACCCATTCTCTCATTGCTCTGGTGTCTGGGGAGAGATCCATGCCACATGTTATTTATAGACCAAGCTGGCATTTCAGAAGGGGGGACACTGCCCTGGGAGCCAGCTGGCTGCCTCCAATTTCTGCCTCAAGGTCACCAGGAAAAATGCTGGCCTCGGAGGGTCTGGAGTAGGAGTCCTTCTGGCCTCATCTTCCCCTTCTGGGCTGGGAAAATCCCCTTTTCCCAGCACGAGGGGATAAGGATTATTCCCATACGAGACCCCAGCCCCCAAGCCTCCTGCCTGGCCATGGGTGATGGGACACTCCCGGGAGGTGGCTGTGGGGCAGTGATGGTGGGATGATAGCAACAGCACACGGGGGAGCACAGGGCAGAGCTGGGGATTTTTGCTAACCAGAACAGCTCGCTGTTTCACCGAAAAGCCAGCCCCGGATGTCTAACCTTCTCGGGAAGCAGAAGTGCTGCAGAGGGTGTGTGGGCTGTGCTCTGGCTTTCAGAAATACTGCTCAGCCACAGCTGTGGGACCAGCTCCTGTGCACAGCCCTGGCAACACCCCCAGGGACCCTCCTGTCCCTTCCCCATACAGGTCTGGGTGCCACCATAGATGCTGACACCCTGACCAGGTTCCCAAGCTGCCAGGCTGGGAGGAGAAGTGAGACATTGGCACAACCAGGATATCACTGTGTCTGTCCCAGAGCATCTAAAGTGGTCACCTGACAGGGAACTGGCTCGTGAGCCCTCAGCAGCCCAACTCCCCATTCAGGTCAGCAAGACGCCTCTTCCCAAAACTGCTGAGATCATTTGACGTGTGCGTATATTCACAGAAAGCCACACATAATGTATACACACGCATCTATAAATATGTGTGTGACTTCCTATACTCTCTGGAGTCTTGTACAGTGGATATAAACTGCGATGAGCTGGAGTGGGTGTGCCCCCAGACTGGAACAGCTCTTTCCCACAGGCTGGCGTATCGCCCATGCCGTAGCCTCAATCACGCTTCCAAACCACTGCTCCTGGCATACCAGCCCACCCAAGGGGCCCCGGCCCCACAGGTGACCAAAGGGGCTCTCCAGGGCAGGGGGCTGCCCTTTGCAATGCCCAGCATTCCGCAGGTCATCCCCCAGAGAAGAGGAAGAGGATGGTGGGGCCTGTCCCTGGTTTGGGAGGAAGGGGAGCCCACCATGAGAAGAAAGAAGCCCAACAGAAGCTGGATGAAACCTTTCTATGACCTGGATTGAGGCCATCAGAGCAGCTTTGATGGCCCCAGCCTCCTCCTCCCGTTTGAACAGAGCCTCACAGATGGGGTACCTGATAACACTCCCACCTTCTGTCCAGCCCTTCTGGCCCCCTTTCTGTTTGCTTTTTCTCCCAGCAGCTCCACGTCCGATGGTGCTGCACTTGGCCAGAAGGGAAGTGACCAAGCTGTGGGGCTCAGCATGGTGAGGGCTTTGTGTCCTTCAAAGGGGACGAACAAACGGCCGGCGGTCCCAACCCGACTGGGGGGATCCTGCGGAAATACCACGGTCAAAATTCTTGGGAGCCGCTTCCTGCCTGCTCCAAGACTTTGGATGCAAAGAAGTATTTTCCTGACGTTAAGGTAACATCTGCATTTCCAGTGGGTGTCCCAGTGACATGCCACTGGTTTCTTAGAGCCGCCCCCAACCTCTGAATGAAAAGGCACCTTGTTTGAAAAACAGAGGGGCCTTTTTCTGCCACAGCTACCTAAAATAGTCACGTCACTGCTGGTGTTTGCTTTTGGTGAATGACGAGGTTAACACACCCTCTGAGTGGGCTGTAAGCGTTTGCTTTGGTCAGGAGCTTTATTTTCATACTCGTCTGTCTTGCAAGAAGCTCTCAGGTGAAAATGCTGAGGCTTTAAAAAGTCATGCCTCAGATGGACAAATATTTTCCCAGAGAGCCAGTAGAAACACAGTGTGTTTGTGGAAGGGAGGTGCTGCTCCCCTGATGGCCCTGAGCCTTCCCAGCTCTGAGACACCCACCCAGCAGCCTCGACCACCCCATGGGGTCACCCACAACCGCTTGGGTCAGGCATAGGGAGCAGTCCCACCTCCTGGGGGAAAGCCTTCAGCCCTCAGTGGAACTTCTTCAGCTGTCCCCAACTGATTCTGCCTCCCATTGCAGGTGGGAAAGTATCCCAAGAGCAGCTCAATGGGAACCAAGAAAAACACCTTCCCTTCCCTTCCTGTCATCTCTACCAGTGCCAGGTCCACTCCAGGGTGCTGGGCAAGCACTCCCACCTGCTGCCTGCTCCCTCCTGCTTTGGCAGGCAAGGAGGCAGAGGGATGGGAGGGGATGGACATGCCTGGAGAGGTGTGGGCACACTCGTATTGGGTGCATGTGTGGGTAGGGGCGTACATGAGCATGTCCACGTGTGTGTGCCCGAACCTGTGATGTATGAGTGTGGCACATGTGGGCTTGTCCACCTGGCTGGCATTCACACCTGCGAGCACAGCCAGGGAGCCAAGGCAGAGGATGGTGGGGGCCCAGCATCACCAGCTCTTGCTGACAGCCAAGCAACACTCAGCCCTGGACAAGCCTCTCTCCCGGGTGTAACTTCTTCCCCAAATCCCTGCTGTGGCATAAAACAAAGGGACAAGGCCTTTCAGCCCCAGTCTCCAATGATGAGGACGAGAAGGGAGGGCTGGGGCAGCACTAGGAGAGGTGCACATCACCCTGGGCCTCTTTGCCCTTTTTGCATCACCAAGTAATAAATGAAACCTCCAAATTCATATCTGCCAAAAAAGCCACCGGGACATGCACAGGCAAAGAAAGGTATTTTCTCTGGAGAGGGATAATCACACCAGGCAAACCCCACAATGGCATGTGGCTGAGGAGGGAGCCACAATGGGTACCTGCACTGGCACAGAGGGCTCAGCAGCCCCCAGGGCAGTTCTCGTGGACACACTGAGCCAAGCAGAGCTAAAGGAGAGGCTGGTGCTGGAAACAGACCCTGCTGACCGTTCCTTTACAGACCACAGATGACTAAAAGTCAGGCGGTAAAACCAAATACAGTCCACTATTCACTGGAGGAGTGGGGAAGAGAGCAGGGGAAGTTGTTTCCATTGGTTTGACCACAGAGTTTTTCTAGCTGCAGGAAAGACTTTGACTCTCAGGCCACATCAAGACAAAAATACGAACTGATTTTTTTCCCCCTAGGGTAAAACTAGCTTTTCCCACTGAGCAAGGGCCCAGCCCTGCCATGTGTGCATCCCAAAGGATGCTTGCCAAATCAGAGGGGAACATGCAAGTTTTTCCTCCTCATAGTCCACCATGGACCTTTGCTCTTGAAGGGGACATGGGACAGTGCCTGCCAGGGACAGGAGGCTGTTGCAGAGCAGACCAGCAAGCAGGGGAAGGTCAGCAATTTGGCTGAGGCTCGGGCTGCTTATCTCATTCCAAGAGCTGGGAGAGCCATAGGCCTTCTCCAAGCACACACCTCCCAGAGGATTTGCCCTTGAGGCACTGACCTGCTTCTCCTGTCCCAGGGAAAACAATTCAGACTCACATTTATATCGACCAGGTCTGTTGCCTGCGTGTACCTGGCAGTGGGGGCTGGCTGCAAACTGCAGCCCATGGGTTTCAGTTCAGCCCCTGGGACCCCACAACAGCCCAAGAGAAAGGCATGAGCCCCCAGACCCATGTCAGGCACCTGAGTGACGAAAGCATTCCATCCCTGGCTGCCGGAGAGGGATTAAGCTCCCCTGATTTGAGCACCACATCTCACCCTCTGCTCCATAACTAACCTACAAGGCACATGGCATCCCCTGGGTCCCCATGGCACAAAACTGGCACACAGCAGCCGGGGGCAGGTGTCACAGCTGCCACCAATGCTGAGAAGAGGCAATTAGCAGGTAGTGAGGAAGCTCCTGCTCTCCCTGTTCAACCCTGTTGTGCTAATCCCACCCCAATTAAAGCCCCCTCTTTGCTTTCAGATACTGCGATGAGAGATTAATCCACCCTAGAACAAGGCATTTCCAGCAGGCCAACAAGACAAAGCCAACTCTCAGTTTGCAAAAGGCTCCGGCACCTGCCTGGGAGCATTTAATTACCCTGACAATGGCATCAAGAGAAGGGCCGTGAGACCCCTTCAATCACAAATTCACTGAGGAGGCACCGGCTTTGCCTGCTGCTCCCACATGCCTGGGGCCAGCACCTGCAGGCTGCAGCCTCTTCCCTGGAGGAGAACTATCATCCAGCCCTCTTAGGGACACCTTTTTCCCCACAGAGCCTGCAATGCTGCACAGGGTACTGGCTTTTTTTATGCTGTGCTTTTCCTTTGTCCTTTGCACTGCTCTTATGCCAATAAATGCACATTGTAAAAAAACAAAGCGGTGGACAGTTCTAATCTCTAAGTCAACAAGTGCCCTTATCACAGAGGGTGGTTCCCACTGAGCAGGCTCAGGCTGTCTTTAATCCATAAGCAGCAGTGTGTGCACACAGCACAGAGCAAATCAGAGGCAAAACTTTCCCGGGCTTTCCAAGCCCTCTTGGGAGCACAGGACTGAGCAGCCGAGGACTCTTGCAGGACCAGATCCTGCTGGAGATGTACAGCAGGTACTGCAGGACCCTGGTGGGCAGTGTCCAGCATACCAAGCAGATCCCTCGCATCATATCTTCATGTCCTTTCCTGGCTCTGTCCAGGCACTGAACGGAGCTGTTTCCAAGGCTGTTGAGTAACAGTAACTTTACCTCTGGACACACACGCTTCTTGAGCAAAACACCACAAATTGTGGATGTATGCCTGACTTTCTAGGATTCAAACCACCAAGTCTGGAAGGGAAAAACCCCAACAGCCCTCAGCTGTGGCAAATGCTGATTCAAGAGAAGTGCTGGTAAAATTGCACACGAAGCACTTTGCAAAAGTCACCTGGAATTCCTGCCTGGAGGTACACTGAAGAAGGAGAAAGAGGGGCTATGTGCTGCACTCCAGACAGAAATCAGCAAGAGCCAGAACAAAGAGGACCGAGGGAATTCATGGGAAGCCCACATTTTCGAGGAAGAGACCCACACGACTGTGTCCCAGCTCCTGCGTTCTCTCCCCGCTGCTCTCTTTTCCCTTTCCACTTCCCCCCACTCAAACCCTCGGCCCCTTGTGCCGAGGTCCATGGGTAGCCATCGAACACACGGGCTTTTTCGGCAGTGAAGAGAGACACGGACCTTTGATGTGCCCCAGGGCGGCCACGCTGCGTCCCCCTGCTTTTCAAAGGCCGGTCCTTGGCTATTGTGTTCACATCCTGAGCTTGTTTGTACACTTGCTGGAGCGCCCCAGCCCCGCAGCCCCCCTGCCGCAGCCGCAGCCGCCCTGACCCCCAGATAAAAGCAGCCGGGCTCACGGGGCAGAGCCGCTATCAGAGCAGGGACAAACGGCACCGTCCGAGGTGCAGCTGCCAAGATAGCGGGAGCTCTGCCGGGCCGACCCCGCAGGGGTGAAGGCTCCAGGTCAACAACAGCCCCACAGATGTGCACCGGCCGCGGCTGCTGCCCCGGGGCTGCCGGGGCACTCGGGCTGTTGGCAGGAGCGGTATCAGTGCCATGCACGCCGAGGAATGTCCCCGTGCTGCTGCTCTGCCCCTCAGCTGCATCTGGGGAGGGCCAGCACCTTGCCAAAAGATGTAACTGCCAGGCGGGAAGCAACGCTAGAGTCTTGCTCTGATCATGGCCTCATCTCTCCATGCCCTCTGGGCAGGCATAAAGCAGGGTAACCTGCTAACTACCCTGTAGTTAGGGTAAGGTCATGCAAGTAGCACAGAAGGGTCCCCAGGACCTGGGGGTTCAAATCGCAGTGAAACCCAGTCTTTGCAAGCAAGGAAGCCCTGTTAAAAGAGCCAGACTGTTTTAGTCCCACTGGGCAGTGTCCAAGCATGAGCCTCTCTGCTGGGCCTCCATGTCAGGCCCTGGCAAGCAGAGCAGCAGTAATGAGCAGCACCACATCCACATCCTTCCTGGTGTGATGGGAGAGATGGGGAGATGAGCCTCCTCATTGCAGGAAGACAAAAAAATAATCGCAGAGGACTTTGAGGGGGGGGGTCCATGGGATACCCCAGGTCTGCATCTTTGTAGGAACAAGAGCCCACACTGTCCTCAGCCCCAGATCCCTCCTCCAGGTGCTCGGTGCTCTGTCTCCTCTCCAGCTAACTGGTGGGAGCCCTAGGCCAGCTGTGAAAGATGTGGAGAGCCAGGCCAGCCCCAGATGCTTCCCCAGGAAGGATGCAAAGACAGGTGTTATTTTGAAAGGCCAACAAAGCTGTGGGCAGCCATCAGTGTTACCTCTGCGTTTCCATTCTCTCAAGTGCCTTTTCCCTCACCTCCTCAACCTCTTTGCTACAGGACAAGAGGCAGCAGATCCTCTCCCAGATGTCAGTGCCTGCCATGATCCCCCTCCTTCCTCAGTCTGCATGGCAGCACGTGTCAGGACTGTGGCCAAGGAACAACAGCTCCCAAGCATGGCTGTGTGTGCCTGGATTGCTGAGAGAGAGCAGGATGGAATGACATTTTCCAAGGCAGCATGATGGCTTTTCCTGAAAGGGTCATACCCAACTAGTTCACCCACTTTTTGTCAGGGCAATTGAGAAATGCAGCAGCAAAGGCCAAAACACGTGGTCTTCTGGAGGATGGGGGTACTCATGATGTTGTGAAATTCTTGGCTATTGCACTCTTGGCTTGGTGAGACAGGAGCCGAGAGAGCAGGCTCTCCTGGGAGCCATGCCTGCCAGCCCTAACCTGGAAGGTTAGGGTAGCAGAGGGGTTGCAGCATGATTCTGACACCAAAAAAAACCTAGATTTCGCAGCTTCCTGGGACCTATAATAGCTGACTGCACCCCAGTGCAACCCATGAGTTGACCAGGGAGCACAGACAGTGTATCCCTCAAACCTGCTCCCAGGAAGGCAGGAGCTGGCGCTGCCACTCCTCTGAGTGGCTGGGATCCAGAGGAAGCAGTTGCCATTCAGGGCAGAAGATCAAAGTCTCTCGTTTGTCCCCAGATGTCTGTTGCCTCTCTGGCTTTACACCCTGGGGTGCCTGGAGTGCCCCACACCCCCTGTCCCATGGAGTGCACAGCCAATGGGACCCCTATAACCACCTCCCATCCCTTAGGCCACTGCATGTCCCACAACCCTTTGCCTCAGCCCAACAGCACATCCAACTTAACACCACACTTGGCTCTTGGCTTTCCCGTCCCTTCCAGACTGAAGAGCCATGTTAGTCGCAGTATTTCTTCCCATAGAAGCATTCAAGTCACCCCACAACATCATTCGTGATAAGATGCTGGCAAAGCAGATTTTCACAGAATAATCTGAGTTGGAAGGGACCAAAAACAACCAGCAAATCCAACTCTTAAGTGAATGGCCTATACAGGGATCAAACCCACAACCTTGGCATTACTAGCACTGTGCTCTAACCAGCTAACCTCAGAGCTGCATGTGTTTTGGCTGCTTTTAAATTGCCTTAAGATGGGTCACACCACTGGTCACACAAGGGTCAGCCATGCTGCAAAACTGAAGTGAAACCATATTTCCCTTCCCACATTTTGATCTCATGTTCTCAGCATGAATCCCAGAGGAAGAACATTGTCACATCATGAGATATGGTACAAAAGAATGCAGAGTCATTTGAGTCTAGTCAGAGGACTCACAAGCCCCCCAGGAGTTCAGAGGACACAAGGACATCTCCTAAAATAGCCAAGCCAAGCCACAATGAGGAGGAACACCCTGATGCTGGGAAGACAGATCAGAAGTCAGCAGTTACCAATCCTACATCCTCTTTCCTCTTCATCTATTTCCCGGCTTTTGCTCTCTGCTCCTCGCAAAGATTTTTGGCTGGGCTGGGCAGCCTGAGCACCTGGGCTCAGCATCGCCAGCAGTACAGGCACCGCTGTGGGAACAACAGGTGTCCCTGAGAGAGGTGGCACCAGCCACCAAGCACCGATAGCCAGCCAACTCCCAATCACCTGTAAGGTGCAGGGTGCTCCACTGCTCAGGGGTACACAACATTGCCTTTGAAGAACCCTCATTTCAAGGTATCTCACTGCCAACACCAGCTGAGGTGCAAAAATATCTGAGTTTCTAGAATGTCAGCTTTCTGCTCTTTTCCCCGGCACGTGTAGAAAGGGGAACTGACTGCTCAGCACACGCACGTTGTGAGCGGGAACGGAAAACACCTGCAGCGAGTCTCTGCCAGGGCAGGTCGGGGCTAGCGCGGAGCAGCACCTCCCCTGCTATAGCCGGAAGGGGGGCACAGAGAGCGGCGGCCAGGGGGAGGAATAAATCCGCCTGCCGCCTTCCTTGCTTGCATTGCGGCATTGCTCCAGGGAACGTCCCGAGCCTGAGCTCTCCTGCAGGTGTCCCTCCTTCGGCGGGACCTCGGTGCGGAATCGCTGCCCTGCGCCTGGCACGGTGCGCGCAGGTAAAGGCGCTGCCGGAAGGTGAGGGCTTGGCGGGAGGAGCCCAGGAGGGACATAAAAAACAGGGCAGAGCTGGGACTGCTTTCCCCGGGTTACACTTTCCTGAGAAGCAGGCTGCATCCAGACTGTTGTGGTGAGAAACGATCAGAGGATCCAGCCTGTAGGACTGATCTAAATTCTTTGTGAACCCTCTTACACCTTGGGCTTCCACCAAGGCACCCGCCAGCACCATGTCCCACAGTTCAGTCACACGCCAAGTGACAATAGTTTTCCCTCCCATGACTGGCATCACCACAGCTGGTGAGGGATGAATCTGGAGAAGAGAAAGCCTGGGCACTGGAGCCTGGCTCAGATCTCCTCTGCTAAACAGAACTGGTAGGTCCACCAGCACGTCTTGCCTGAGAGACGCTTTACAGACTTGTCTCCAGACGGCCGTGCCGAATTTCAGGTCTAGCTAATCCCCCCTTTATCAGCGCAGGAATGTATTGCTTTTCACCAAACATAATCCTCTTTGCAATCATGTGTTCTGCCAAACTACAAACTTTCTGCTCCCATCCTTCTTTCCTGGGAGAGGATTTGAGGCAATAATCCAGGCCTACTGATTTATTTTTCTAATGAGCAAGGGACAAATGAGCACAGCACTGCAGAACATGCGCACACACGAACCTTGAAGCGTGCCCTAGCTGTGACATGCTTTTGAGGGATGCCCTGAGCTGAAGGACTGAGGCTGGAAGTAGTGACCTTCTCTCACAGTGGGCCACAGACAGCCTGTGTCCTGATGCGGGCTGTCCATAGTTGTGTTTAGGGGCTGGAAGTCATAATGCCTGCCATGCTTGCCATCATACAAATAAAATAGCAATCTGTGCAGCCCAACACAAAGGAAAGGCACCTCGGGCGTCTCTGCCCATTCAGATCTAAAAAGGCAGCCCTGAGCACGTGTGACTTGCTGGGACCTGAGGATGCTGAGAGCTTCCCAAGCCAGAGCAAGTCTTGTGTCTGGTTTGCACCACCCAGGAAGGAAAATATTTTTCCTGCCCTCATCCCTCAAAATGCTGAGAGGGTGGGAATGCTGAATCTGTGACCCGCTCCTTCTTCTACTGCGGTACAAGCATGCCTTCCCACAAAGAGGTGTTAACCTCATCTCCCCTGCCCCACTTGCAGCCCTTCCTGAGGGGAAGCTGAGACTTGGTGTGTACTCAGTGAAACATACGTCACTTGGCAAGTGGCTCCTCCACCGTACCAAGGGCACCCAAAGGCAATTTATAAAGAATGCAGCTTCATTCTTTATAAAGGAAGGAGGTTATAGTGAGGAGGGGACCGCTCTCTTCTACCATGCCTACAGTGAAAGGACTAGAGGAAACGGCCTTTAATTGAGATGGGAGATTCAGATTAGGTATTAGATATTTTTCACTGTTAGGGTGGTCAAGCACTGGAATAGGTTTCCTAGAGACGTGATGGGGTCACCCTGGAAGTGTTTACGAGGTGCCTGGATCTGGTGCTGGGTCACACGTTTTAGTGGTTTAGGGGTTACGGGGATGGTGCTGGCTTGATAGCTGGACTGGATGACCTTGGGGGTCTCTTCTATGATTCTGCACTTCCTTACGCTCCCTCCCCGCAGCAGGGCCAGGTCGGGCACGCAGCAGCCACACGCCCGAGCCCCTGGGTGGGCTGTGCGGACAGCGGGACGCAGACCCGCATCAGCAGCAAGCGCGCCGCAGGGACGTGTCGGCAGCTCCGTGCTGAGTGGAGGGAACCGAGGAGGCGGGGCCAGCTGTGACGAAGATAGAATCCCGCTCGGCGACTAGCCAGGCCTGCGCCGGGCTGCGAAAGGGCGCAGACAGCACGGCAGCTTTCGTTGAGCCGGCGCGGCGGTGGCGCGGCTGCGGGTGAGCGGGCGCGGAAGGCCGGGTGAGCGGGACGGGACGGGCGGAAGGCGGGAGGGAGGAAAGGAAGGAAGGAGGGAAGGAAGGAAGGAAGGAAGGAGGGAGGGAGGGAGGCGGCGGAGGAGCGGTGGCTGGCGCGGGGCCCCAGGGCAGCACGCGGCCGCGCCGCATGCGGCAGTGCCCGCTGACCTTGGTGCGGAGCGGCCCCGCCGCCGCCGCGGCCCCGCGCGTCTCCCCCGGCGGGCACAGCGCAGACGTGCCCGCGGCCGGCAGCGTATCGCCCGCGCCGCTTATCTGGGGCACGGCAGCCGGGCCCTGTTCGCGATACCGGGGCCGCCCAGCCCCGTGGGGCGGCTGCTCAAACGTGCTCGCTTTTCTCTCTTTTTGTTTTTTTCTCTGCCTTATTTCTGAAAGATTGGGGCCTGGCCGCAGGGGCTCGGGGAGGCATCGCGCACCCGGCCAGCATCCCTACCAGGTGCGCTGCCCGCAGGCCCTTTGTGCTTCCCTGTGTCTTCCCGGGTGTGCTTTTAGCGACCCTTCCATATGCTCAGTCCACTCGTGCCCTGGTGGGAGCCTGCGGCCTCAGGTTGTCACTTGGGGAAGGCTTTTCAAATCTGTCGGGGTTTCACCGCCATGTGTTCTTCCCCTAAATAAAAGGTGAAATAAGCAATGGCCACTATTAACCTTTGCTCTCCACATAAAACCTTGCAGAACTCCCAGGTGTAGAGCTAATCCACGTGCACCTGAAGAACAGAGCCATTTCTTAGCAGCGCTGCTTGAGGGCATACTCGGGTTACTTGCTCCCAACCTCAACACCTGTGTAGTCATTCACTAAATTACAAACATTTTTCAGGAAGAAATGGAGAAGTGAATCAGTGGCAATTTACCTTTATATATGTTCGCTGTTTACAGAGAAGTTAAAATTTTAAAAGTTGCTGAAATTAATTTGGAGAGATGCTCTTAGCAATTTTCAGAGACTTCTGAAATTGCCTTCATAAAGTGGTAGACAACATAGCCATCTAAGCGGGATGTTTGTATTAGAAGCGTTTTGTCAGGGCTGGAGTTTGTTCTGCTTTGCCTTATGGCCTTGTGACACTTCTCTCTTCCAGCTGGACTCTTCCTGTCATTGAGACAGACCCCAGGAGCTTTAGATATCTAGAGTCCATTGTCACAGTTGAGTAAATGCCTCTTGCTAGCACTCCCTGAGTGGAGATGTCCCCACCATTAATAAGACCCTTGGCTGAACTTAGCCACTGGAGACTGTATTCCTCATTTGTACGCCTGTCACTATGCCCAAAGTTCAAAGAAACAGTTGATGTGTTCATTGGAGCTTATAATTACTGTGGGAACTTTTAGGTTGCATTTAAGGTTGATGTAGTTTCACTAACATAGTGACTTAGGTGGAAGTATGCACAGAAAATCCATGGGCAAGCAGTGCACTAGTGGCAGTGACTGACCTCAGGTGTGTAACAGAGGGGCAGGGGAACAGCCTGACCTGACTTGTTATATTCTGAACTTCTAGGGCTTTGGTGAAGTTGGTTTGCATTCGTCCAGAAGGCAATGGACCATGCTAGAGCAGCAATCTCTAACTTGGTAAGATGTAGTACCCCGGTTTTGTTTGTCTCTTGGTGCACTGATGATACTGCAGAAGAAAGGTTCAACAACATCCGTCTATGAGATTGTATAATATTATTTTTATACTTTTCCATGTAGTTTGTTATCTATTTGAACATACACTGGTTGTAGAATTGAATATAGCCATCCTGTGCAACAGGTGGCTATGTTGATGGAACTGTATGAAAAATATTTGATCATATAGTAGTGAGCTATATTTATTCAAAAAAATATCACTACTTATCAGTAGCGGAGAAGATGATGAATCCAAAGCAGCGTTAGGTGCTGCTGTGTGGGTGGTGAGCCAAATGTCACTGCAAGTAGCTGGCCATGATAAGGAAGTTTTTCAAGTGGTTCACTGCTGGTGGGGTTATCATTAACTGCTATCATGTCTTGGGTCTCTCAGAAAACTGGTAAGAAAGGGGGGGGCGGGCCTTGAACAAAGTTGCAGAAGGAAGTGCTGCAGAGGAAGCCGTTCAAATGCTACTGGGACAATCAACATGTGTTCTATTGTTACTTGGGGGGTGGGAATTCAACCTCAAGTCCAGCTTTTGAAAGCAACCTCTGCTTGAAACAAATCTGCAGGCGGAGGGGCTTCTGAACTTGTTCAGCCAAGCCTGCCGGTCCTAGAGAGCTTGCATTGTGAAATGACCCGAGGCTAGGGCTGCGAGTGTTGTGGTGGTTTGGTCTCTGAACAAGAATGGAGGATATGTGGGGCTGGGGCATGTCCTCTGTGTGAGGACATGCCTCAAGTGTGAGGGAAGCCAAGCTGTGGAGCAGCTGAGCAGGGAGAGTGTTAGGACAGACTGCAGTGTTGCCCTTTCCAAAATCTGAGCAGGCAGCCACTTCATTGTGGGCAGCATGGGCCAGAGTGGAACTGCAGGTCTGAAATGACATTGGTTTCTTTTGCCCAAGCAAGCAGATATCTGGCCTCTTCACTTACAGCTCTAACATGTAGTTTGAGAGTGAGCTGAGAACTGTGGATGAGCTCACCACTGAGGTTGTAACAGGGCTTGGGTGCTTGTCACCAGCTGCTTCTCCAGTACAGAGGAGAGGGCTGCAGGAGTGCTGCTGCCAAAGCTACTCCTTTGGCCTTTTACCAGTCTCACTCCACTCTCCAGCACAACCATGGCTGCAGGCAATTTCAGCATCTCTAATAGAAGCTGAGTGGTTCAGCCAGTGCCTGGCTATGCCTGGAATTGAGTTAATCTGAGCAGCTGCCTTGTCCGCAGCCTGCTGTTCTGTCGGGGGCTGTGCCTTGCACCTGTTTAGAAAAGTGGGCTCCAGATGGGAAGCTCTGCTGGGGCACTGGTAAAAACCTGTCAAACGGTGCCAGTTGTTGGTGGGTGCAAGAGGTGTAGCCTCAGCTTCCATGTTAGCTGAAGTAGCACGATGCCTGTGGGTCATCTCTCTTCAGCCCAGCTGCTTTGTAACACTACCAGTAGTGTAACTTAAGGGTAGCCTTAGGCAGTTTAATACAAAATTATCCAGGTGCTGGATGAGAGTATTTACATCAAAGTGGATGTGGCTCAACAGCACAGCCATGGACGTGCCTTCCCTTTCCTCTGCCTTCATCAAAGTGCAGGTTGTACCCATTGAAGTCAGATCTGTGTTCTGCTGATTAAGACCAGGAGTTTCTGCTTGACTCAGCCTCAGCCATGGGGTCACATGGGAAATGCCGATGCCATTAGCTGCTTCATATCTGTAACAGACTCCAGGCTAAACTGATGAGTGCAGCTCCAAACTTGTGCAGGGTAAATGGAATCTAAATAGAGTCTGGAGACCCTGACTTGGTCAGAGTCTTGACTGTGTTTAAAGCATCCAGCTTGACTTACTGACAGACCACATGCTTGCTGCACTAGAGCAGCTGTAGATGGACAAGCAGTGTTTGGGCTGGAGCACAGGTGCAGCTGGCTGCAAGGACTGCAGGCTGGTGTAGCCAACTCTTCCATCTCATGCCTTTCCCCACAGTTTGGTGGCGAGCCAACGTCATACACGCGCTTCAGCATTGCCCGGCAGATGGATGGAGACAACAGCCACGTGGAGATGAAGCTGGCTGCTGATGATGAGGAAGGAGGGGAAATGGGGAGACCAGAGCACCTGCATGCCAGCATGCCTCCTCCACGGAGGAATGGCAAGAACCTCTGCTTCATAGTTATGGCAGCTGTCCTCCTCCTTTTGATTGGTAAGGAAGGGTGGGAGGCAGCTGCATGAAGTGGACTCCGGTATTGTATGTAATCCAAGGCTGTTAAACTTGAATATGTATTGTTTTGGGAGATAATTCAACAACTGGGATCCAGGCTGCAGCCTCTTGTCACTAAATATGTCTAGCTCAGACTTAAGGTACAGCATCAGCACAAAGAATTGTGGAGTTTGACAGTGGAACTGTCACATAGCTAAAGGGAAACTGGTCCACGTGGAAGTTGAAGCAGCCCCTCC
Source organism: Ifrita kowaldi (assembly GCA_013398055.1). Classification (NCBI taxonomy): domain Eukaryota; kingdom Metazoa; phylum Chordata; class Aves; order Passeriformes; family Cinclosomatidae; genus Ifrita; species Ifrita kowaldi. The sequence goes on along the minus strand of VZRS01010081.1, from coordinate 20,291 downwards.
ATTAACACCAAACACTTCTGTAGAGATGTGTGTCAACAGATGAGTAAAGCCTTTGGTACTTGTCTCTTAAGGGTTTTAACACTGCCATTGGCCTAAAGTCAGCATTCTCCTTCCCAAGTGGTGCTGGAGGGACTCTGCCAAGCACAAGATCAGATTCACAGTGCCCCTTAAAACATGCCAGCTCAGGCAAAATGTCAGGCTGCATAATTCTGTCTGTCCTTGGGTAAGCCAGCTTGTCAAGAAGGGTGTGAGAGCAGATGCATCTTAACTGTGAAGCTGTGTGGTGGGGGGCTGGTTCAGTCATCTTTTTGCAGCACAAAAAAATACCTGTTCTGTCCACAGGGTTTCTCATCGGCTACTTGAGTTATCGTGGACGAATGCAGAGGGTTAACAGGTGTCTGGATGGAAGTGGCAACTGCGAGATGACTCCTACTGCATCTTACTTCTCAGATGATGGAACAGAGGAAGAAGAGGTTCCCGGACCACGTATCTTATACTGGCCTGAACTCAGAAAGATGTTGTCAACTAGACTGTCAACTTCACAGCTTGAGACCACCCTAAGGTAACAGTTCCAGAAAGCTTAGCTAGAGCTTTGAGAGAGGCACAGCCTGTGAGCAGAACTCAAGCTCATTTGGAGAACAAGGGCCTTACAGGTGGTGTAGGGTGGGGTGTGTTAAACACAGGCTTAAATGGCTTCGCAGGCTGCAGTGCACCCTGGTGCTGTAGCCTAAGCTGTATGTATATCTGTTACCTACAGGCAAAGAGAAGGTAAGTATTCTTTTGAAGCTGGCAAGTTTGAAGACGAGAGCACTGCCAGCTACATTCATGACCAGTTCACCAGCTTCCGCTTGGATGATGTGTGGAATGATGAGCACTACGTCAGGCTGCAGGATAAAGGCAGGTACGTTAATGAAGAGGTGCACATCCCTTCCATATAGCATGGATACCCACAGTCTTCAGCAAACATGTGATTTCTGCTTAAAATGATGTGAAAATTGTGAGCCAGTTACCACTCTCCAAAGATGACCTCAATCTAGCTAAGCAGTAACTGCTCCTGCCTCTTCTCAGGCTTTCTAAATCCAGAGGGTCTGGTAGCAGCACTCTGGATGTTTCCTGGGGCAGCTGTTTCCTCTGAGTATGCTTAGGAAGTGGAGAGAAAACAAACTTGAGTGAAAACTCAGCTGAAAGGCAGATTCCCTGTGTCTAAAACTGCTAGCACAGGCAACTCTGTCTTGTCATGCAGACAGGGCTGCACACCTGGCAGTGGTTCCTCCAGTAGCTCAGGAGGGTGTCAACAGGCACTGTGTTGTCTGACAGCTTGCACCCTTATGTCTTACTTGCCCCTTTTTGTCAGAGGAAGTGAGTTTGCTTAGCTTCTCTCAGGAGGTGACTGAGAGATTTGGAAGCAGAGATTCTTTCTGCTACTTGTCTTAGAAATCAGCCTTCATTAATGTCTCTGACCAACTTCAGAGATTCTTGCATGGAAGTATTGGGATGAGTCTGCCTGTTTCAGGCTCTGTTGACTTGATCAGAATTGTTAGAGCACAAACTGAATACAGTCAGAATATTGACTCAGAATACTGAGTTAATTAAATTCTTGTGTGAAAGAGTATAACGCTGTCTCTCTACATTTAACAGTAGCAACAACCAAGTGTTCATTATAGAAGATGGTAAGGAAGAGTTATTGGAGAGTCCTGGTGCATATGTGGCATACAGCAAGAGCGACACAGTTATTGTAAGTGACTCTGGGAGGATCCTGGAAATGTGTCTGCGTGCGTAGAAAAATATGTCCAAAATAACTCCCTTTAAGATATGGAGGGTATAAAGCCCTCCCCAGTTAAGAGAGCTGGGGTGGGTGCTCAGAGTGGGGAGAGGAGTGGGCCCACATAGTATTGTTACTGCAGCAAGACGCAGGAGTAACTTTAAACTTCCCTGCTGGGATGCAGACAGAACCTTGGCAGAAGTGCTGCTCCAGCAGGCATGCTGGACAGGATCAGTTTACATTGCTGAGCTTCAGCTCCCTACTGTTAACAGTAGGCTGTTTCAGGTGTCTTACTGACATAGGACTGTTGCACTCATAACCAGTGTTTCTATTCCAGGGCAAACCCATCTATGTGAACTATGGACGGAAAGAGGACTTTCAGCAGATACGAAATATGCATGTTCCAATGAATGGAACTATAATCATCTTCAGAGCTGGAGAAATAACCCTTGCTGAGAAGGTAAGTGTCTGCCCCACAGCCTGGCCAGACTTGGCAACAGGAAGCTATGCTTCCTACTCTTGGAGGCACAGAGGTATGTCTTTCTTCAGGTGTGTAGAACTCACGTACGTAGGATTGTTCCTGCAGGCCTGGTCTTGCTTGTTTGCACTAAGGCTCCACGTGCAGGTCTGGACACTGAGGCTGAGCAGAACTTGTTACTGTTCATGGTGCCATTCTTCTTGGCCTCTGGCAATTTGCTGGCACAACCAGGCCTATGGAGTGGTGGGGCTGGAAGGCAGAGGGAGGCACCCGGGAGCACCAGGATGCAGAGCTGGCTAAAATCACTAGATACAGCCATAAGGCTGCTAGAAGCAGGACAGCCTTGCCTCCAGGGCACCTCTTGCTGCTGTAGCCAGATGCTTTCAAAGCTTGGCTGCAGTGTCTCACGTGGGCCCTTGCTGACTGTTCCCTTGGACCAAGTGGCAGTGCTGGCACTGTGTGTCCAGCTAGTGGCCTTGCATGCTGCTGTAGTGTTCCCTCTGTAAAGAACAGAACCACATAGCCAAGCAGCCTGAAGGATCCAAGTGCTTCTGTATGCAAGCCTGTTCCACATCTGACCCAGAGCCACCCCTCAGATGGGTGCTCCTGGGGGGCTGGGGCACAGGACCCTTTGCAGTTGGACTCAGCCTGTCTGCAGGCATCTGACACAGGCAGTGCTGGAAAGTGCTTCCGAAAAGTGTGGTCACTGGTTCTCCAATCCCATTCCCACTTTTCAAACTGGTGTCTAGCCTTGCAAGAGTGTTTGTACCAGTGGCATACCAGAGCTGGGTTGTTGGTGTGTTAAACAGGGACCTGGCTGGTCCACTCTGCCTCCATTTTCCATGTGAAGATGAGCTTCCAGTGGCTGCTTGTCTTGAGACTAACCTCATCTTGGGAAAACAGATGGAGCATAATCAAAATCAAATAATATTAAATTTTAAGCTGCTCCAAGGAGCAAGTATGAGCTGAAGGAATCATAGACTAAGACACTATGGTGTGTCCTAACTGTTCAAAAGGATGTTAGACACAGTTTGCATGGAGTAGGGCTGAGCTGCTAGGATTCAGCTGCCTTGTGTATCTGTCAGGTAGCTGTTAAAATCTCTTGTGGAGTTGGGCACTGAGGAGCACAACCCTTCACACTCCATGTTCTTGCCTGGACTCCCCTTGCTTGCAGTGCAGATGTGCAGTTAATATTTCTCTTTGCTGCAGGTTGCAAATGCCAGAGAGGAAGGAGCAGTTGGTGCCCTGATGTACCTGGGCCCCTCAGATTACAGGAACACAGATTCGCTTGTCCCCTTTGGACATGTGAGTATGCAACTGGCTGCCCTGTTCCCAAGAACCCCTCTGGCTGTGGGCTGCAGCCTGGGGCAGTCCTGCAGGCCTCTGGCTCAGCAGTGCCCTTGTGTAGGTGAAAACTGTTGGACCCGGGGAGACTTGAGGACTCCTCTTGCTTTTCACAGGCCCACCTTGGAACTGGAGACCCTTACACCCCGGGCTTCCCTTCTTTCAACCACACACAGTTCCCTCCAGTGGAATCTTCTGGACTACCTCGCATTCCTGTTCAGACTATCTCTAGCCAAGCAGCAGCCAAGCTGTTCGGGTAACTGCTTCTCCTGTCTTGAAGGCTGAGGTGCTGTGGCCTCTTGCAGGAGTGAGGATGGTGTTGAGGTGCTATGAGAGAGCTCTCTGCTGCTCTCTGCTGTGTGTGGCAGGGAGCACGCTATGGAACTAGCTGGAGAAGTGTCACTTGTGTTGGTGTCTCATGTCTTAAAGATTGAACTTAATCTAGATTTGGATTCCTCTTGGCCTCTGCATTCTACCCCTCCCTGCATAATTAGTGGTACAGAACTGCAAGCTCTCTCCTAGGCAGGCCCTGAACAAGGTTGCACCTGCAGTTGCAGGTGTGAATTTTTCACATGATAGCTAAATGAGGTCAGAGCTGGATAATGAGTTCAAAGGATCTTCCTTTTTCTCTCAGAAAAATGGATGGAGAAAAATGCCTTTTGGAGTGGGCATCTGGTATCATGGGATGTAAGGTGACAGTGAGCAGCAGCAGCAAGATGACAGTGAAACTGGCCGTGAACAACGTTTTGGTGGACAGGAAGATTCTGAACATCTTTGGTGTTATCAAGGGATTTGAAGAACCAGGTAACAGCAGCTGCATTGTGGCTCAGTCTTGATAGGAACTCTTCCTCTTCTGTGGTCATTGGAAGGTGACAGCTGCTCCCAGACAGACAGCAGTTCTTTCTCGGCAGAACCAAAGCCTTCCCCTGAGGATCAAAGAGAAATCTGAACCGTGCTGCCGAGGAAAGGCTAAATGAAAGCACTCAGTGTGCCAGATTCAGGGATCAGACTGCAGACTCTCTTCCTACTGCAGTAGCTGAAAGCTGCTCTTCTCATAAATGGTGTTTGCAATCTGAGGCTTGCAGCTCAGGTCTTGATCTTGTCTCCTTTACAGATCGGTACGTTGTGCTCGGAGCCCAGAGAGACTCCTGGGGGCCAGGAGTGGCCAAGGCTGGCGTTGGCACTGCCATCTTGTTGGAACTTGCCCATGTGATCTCAGACATTGTGAAAAATGGTAAATATTTGTGAAAAAAAGCACAGTGGTGGGAGGTGATGCAGGTCTAGCTCTGTGTGTGCTAACACTGGAGAGCCCAGCTGCAAAGCAGTCCCGTAGAAGGTGTAGGGAATCTGAGAAAGCTTCCTGAGATGCTGTTACTTGTCCAATACACCTTGTCTGCAGTGAGCACTCACTTCCAAGGGACTGCCTGCCTGTATCTGGTATGGCTCAAATACAAGAGTGTCCTTGGATGACACATGACGCAAACCTTAAACCTGAGCTGTCTGTTGGACAGCCAGGCCTGAAGAGGGAAAACTGTGAAGTGTCTGACCAGCTGGAGCAGTGGGGACTGCGTGGTGGCACTTAGTGTGAGCACGCTTGTCTCCAGGGTTAATTTTGGGCTCAGGCAGCTAAACAAAACAGGGTGGAAATGCAGACAGCATTGTTCTCCTGCGCAGTTCTGCAGCATGTGGGAGCAGGGTACAGTGTTCATGCAGTGTGCACATTTCTCTGCAGCAGCGCTGTCTCAGGAGCGGGCAATTCATCATCCCAGGCCTGCAGTGCTAATCTGCATCTCCATGGGGGAAGGGCAGACATATCATTCTCTCTCTCTTTACAGATGACTACAAACCCCGGCGCAGCATTATCTTTGCTAGCTGGAGTGCGGGAGAGTACGGAGCTGTGGGTGCTACCGAGTGGCTGGAGGTATTGTCTCTGTAATAGAATTCTGCAGGATGGCTGTGCAGTTGTTCCTGTGCATTAAACATCCCGGTGTTGGACTGCTAATGCTCATCTTATTAAAATACTCATTTTGTTCTAGGGGTACACCACCACGCTGCATGCCAAAGCCTTCACTTACATCAACTTGGATACTGCAGTCCTGGGTAACCTGCTAACCTAACTCTTTGAGTTCCTCGAAATTGGGTGGGACTAGAATAGCTTGAACAGACATCCCTTAACCTCTAGGAAGGGGGCTGTGCCAGAGGTGGCTGGTGGGTGTTTGGCTGAAGAATGGCGTGACTCCATTTATTCTCCAGCTGTCAGTGAAGCTGGGAGGCTGATACAGCCTAAGCCATGAGGAGTCAGCTCTGCTAAATTGCAGTAGACTGTCCTGTGTCTCTTGACGATCCTTTGGCAACTGTAGCTGTAGATCAGGGCTGGGCAGCTCTAGCAGTAGTGGTTGATTGTGCCACTGTGTCAAATACCCTTTCATTTTTTGCAGGCTCCAGACATATGAAGATTTCTGCTAGCCCGTTGCTCTACTCATTGCTGGAGACAATTATGAAGAGGGTGAGTTGAAGGGCCTTGGTCTGATCAAGGTGACTGTGGTTTTAAGGAGGAACTGAAAGCAGACAGAGCTGTGCTGGGTCACTTTCCCCACTGGACACCTTCTGAGGAGAAAGACCCATTTAGGAGAAAAACTTGGGATATTCTGAAGGGCCCTGTCTGAAATCAGCTGGGCTCTGGGAATTGCAGTTCACACATGCAGAATCTAAAATCAGCAAATGCCACAGTTAGTGGCAGATGTGCCTGTGTGGAGAAAGGTCAGGGGAGCACACCTGGCTCTGGCATCCGCACAGCAGCGTAAGCTCCAGGATGGACCTGGAAGCCCAAGCAGAGGTCAGAACAAGCGCAGTGACTGTCATCTCTGTGCAGGTAAAGGACCCCACAATGGATTCGAGATACCTGTATAACAGAGTTGGCTCTGACTGGGTAAAGAGAGTGTAAGTATTGTCATCCATCTCTTTGGGAAAGCAGATCTCCATAAAGGAGCAAACCTTATGGATTCTGCTTGAGTGTCATACTGTTGTCTGGGGTGGGCTCCACCTTCTGATGTGGGGTTAGGCAAGCATGAACAGTACAGCACTAACTGCTGCCCCAAGCTGGCTGGGGCAGCCCAGACACCTTCTTGCGGGACAAGAACAGCCTTGTACCAAGTCCAGTTGCAGGGAATGGACAAGTAGATCCAAGGATTTGGTTGGGACTCTTTCAGTCTTGTCTAGACAGAGTAGTCCAGTTGGCTCAGAGCTTCAATTGTAGAGCTGGTAGCTTTTCTCCTGGGGTGCCCAAACCAGTTGGTAACTACTCAGTGCTTATCTTCTGCAGTGTTCCCCTTGATCTGGATAATGCAGCGTTCCCTTTTCTGGCCTACTCAGGAATCCCAGTGGTTTCCTTTGGTTTCTACGATGTAAGTAATGTGTGCTTGCCTGGTGTGCCCATTCCATGCAGATTGCTGTAAGGACATCTGCTTTCCAGGATGGCAGAGCACAAGGTGCTGTCCCAAGCTCACTGTCTCTGCGAGAGCCTCTCAGAGGGAGGGGGTACAGACTCTGAACCTGGTGGCTGTGGCAGTACTTGCTGTCACAGCTGCTCCTGGGACAAGGCTGGCCTACAGTCTCTGTTCCAGAGTACTGAATACTTTGGGGTTTTGGGGAGAGGGGTCACTTGCTTTTCTGGAGGCTCAGAATCAGAAGCTAAAAGCAGCAGAAAGATGTCAAGCTGTTGCTGCATCCATTGAAAGACTGTTCTACAGCCTGCTGGTCAGCAAGCAGAGGGCATTGTGGAAGCAATATCGTTGCCCAGAGCAAGTACTACCCTCAGGCTGTTCAGGTCTGCTGCTGCAGCAGCTTGGGGGTGGTGACATCAGCCCAGCAGCCTGCAGGTGTGCAGCTGGGAACCTTAGTGATAGCAGCTCCCTGTCTTAGGAGTGCTTGGGGTTTGTTAGTGTCAGACTTGTTTCACAAAAACACTTGAGTTTTCCTGACAGGAAGGGTTGGAGGGTGCTGCAAATACCAGACTGGGTGGTGAGATTTGCCCACCTACACTTCTGCAGTGAACTCTGAGGGGGTAAATGTCTTTGGGTCTAAATAACATGCAGAATGTCCTGCTGGTCACTGGAAGCTGTGAGGGATGGGATGCAGGAGCCCCATTCCCTTCCCTGTGCTTTGAAGTTTTGCCACTTGAGTCTTTGCTCCTTAGCAGCACAGAGAGATGGGATGTGGTGGAATGTGGTGGGGAATGAAAAAAGTTTAACTGGAAAAGCACTCTTGGCTAACTTCAATACCTCCTTTCTTGCAGGAAGGTGATGAATATTCCTTTTTGGGCACTACTCAGGACACTTTGGCTAACCTGCAATTGAAGACTGACAAGTTGTATCCTCTCATGCGTACTGCTGCGGAAGTTGCTGGACAAATAGCTCTCAGGCTGACCCATGATCATGAGCTCTTCCTGGACTTCGATAGATACAGTGAAGAATTGCTATCATTCCAGGAGAAGATTTTGCCCTTCGATTCCAAAGTGAAGGTAAGAAGGACTCTGAGTTCACCAAATCCCTGATGACCATGGGGCTGTGTGCTAATAAAGCCCTGTGCCAGTGGATACAGCAGGATGGACATCTTTCCCTTTTAGACATAAAAGGGTAATGAAGTGTCACCAGAATTGATGTTCTTTATGGAGCAGTGCAGGCAGAGTAGCTGTGGCAGACAGATTTAGCTGATCTGGCTGTCGTGAGCTCTTGAGGAAGTGGATGTGAACAGTTTCTCCTCTGGTTATCATTCACAGCATAGTGCAGCTTTGCATCTCATTTGCACCTTTGCTGAAAGTCTACAAGAAACTGTGGGTAGGGAGTGACCTCAGAAGAGCCTGCCAGGAACTTGTTCTGCTACTTGGCTAAACTGGCAAAAAAAAAAAAAAAAAAGAAAAACCAACACTTTCTTTTGGTAAGAGAGCAGCAAAAGAAGAAAATCAGGTTTGCTAACAGCTCCTCCCTTGCAGGAACTGGGGCTGACCTTGAAATGGCTGTTTTATGCCCGTGGAGACTTCCAGCGAGCTGCAGATGCACTGAGAAGAGACATCGCAAACAGTGACAGGGAAAACAAGATTGTCCGCAGAGCCCTGAATGACAGGATGATGAAGGTGGGTATCTTCAACTGGTTTTTCTTCCTTCACAAAGGAAGAGAGTGCTGGCTGGGATGGGCCTTTCCCTAAGGGGCCATGGGCACTGTGCAGACTAGTGTCTCTTCTGCTTAGTGGCAACATGACAGAGTTCTGTGCTTGCTCACAAGAGAAGGTCTGGGCCTTGCAGAGCTGCTGTGGGAAAGGGCTGAGTGGGGATCAGAGACTGGCAGCTTGTCTTGGGGCAGATAGGGAAAGAAAAACTTGGGAGGTGAGAGTATAACCCTAAATTTGCACCTCTACTCAGGTGGAATATGACTTCCTCTCCCCATACCTCTCACCAAAAGATGCTCCCTTCCGCCACATCTTCTTCGGCAAAGGCTCCCACACCCTGCAGAGTCTGCTGGAGAGCCTGGAGCAGCTGGTAGTCAACAAGGACAGCATGGATGTGGACAAGCTGAAAGAGCAGCTGGCCCTGGCGACCTGGACCATTAAAGGGGCTGCCAATGCTTTAGTGGGAGATATCTGGAATACAGACAACGAAATCTAGACACAACAAACATCTGGATTACCTGTCTAAGGTACAGGAGAGCTGTGTGCTCTCACAGGGAGCACAGCTTCCTTCCTGGCTGCAGCCCCAGCAGAGGGCCTTGCTGTGTAGCCCTAGTTCCACCTGTGGCAACACACACAAACTCCCTGTACCTCAGATTAGGCATTGGCACGATTTTTAAATGGCAGCTTCCTGCAGACTTCCAGTACCTTATATATTGTGAAACCTAACCAAAACCCCCTGAAACCTAAGTGAAACCCACTCCCTAACGTGGCATTACTTTCCTGTAGATATTCTGGCAACAAAATGTTTTTGACCAAAGTTGAGCATAAATTTAAGCCTCACCTTGACAAAATTCACAGGAGGCAGTTTTAAAGCAGTACTAAGATTATTATAAAGTCTCCTCTGACCATCTAACCACAGTCAAACTGGTCATGTACAGCTGCTTATGGAGTTTCCTGCCTCCAGTGTACTTGAGCACTAAGAGCTCAGGTGTTTCCTGAACTGGTACCTTGAGTGGGGAGGTACCTCATCTATTCAGGCTTTTAATTGTTGGCCACCTAAACCTAGTGACAAAACAGGGAATGAATTCCTCTGAACACTTGTAATGAGGATCCCTTCTCTGGCAGGAAGCTGCAGAGAGCTGCAGTTCAAAAATTAAACAATGTAGTAATAGCCCGCAAGTGCTGGATTATCAGCAAGCTCTGAAGTGCCCGGCCTGCCTTTACTCAACAGCAGGGTCCCAGTGACATCTTGCAGGCTTGCTTCTGCCAAGGCAGGTATCAATACCCAGGGAAAATGACCCAAAGATTATCCAATGTCCCCTTTATATCCCCAGCTGGCACCTCAGTGAGTCCTGCAGCACTGAGAAATGGCTTTAGACTGGCACTTCAGACCTTGCTGCTCAGGGGCCTTGTGTGAAATCGAGTCTCTTGCTGGCCAAACCGTGTTTGACTGATGTCATTTTGCAGGTTGGCTCTTGTTTGGCACTGAGATATTTATTTCTTTATTTATTTATCAGTGACAGTGTTCACTATAAATGGTGTGTTTTTTTATAGAAGATAATTATCGGAAGCAGTGCCTTCCATAATTATGACAGTTATACTGTCGTTTTTGAATAAAGCAGCATCTGCTATTACAATCAAACATGATACTGGAACTTTGCATTTAAAATACTCAAAACAAGCCTCTCAAAAAGTTTGGAAAACTAGCAATTAAGCTTTATGTGGCAAAAACACCCCTCTGGAAGAAACTTGAAGGTGCAAACCTGGTAGTGAGTCTCCAGGTTGCACTTCAAAGTAATCCTCAAAATGCTGAAAACCTGCATGGAAATTCCAATACTAGAAATTTGGCTTCTTTGCAGGGTCTGTGCCCCTCTGTGGGCTTCAGACTTCTTCCTGCTCCCCTTTCTGGATGCCGTGTTGCTCTCACAAGGAGCGCACAGCTTCCTTCCTGGCCCCAGCCCCAGCAGAGGGCCTTGCTGTGTAGCCCTAGTTCCACCTGTGGCAACACACACAAACTCCCTGTACCTCAGATTAGGCATTGGCACGATTTTTAAATGGCAGCGTCCTGCAAACTTCCAGTACCTTATGTATCATGAAACCTAACTGACATTATCGGGGGCAGTGTCTCCCATAATGTGTAAAGAACAAGGTAGTTTTTGCCTACCACAGTGTTATATCGGAGGCAGTGACCTCCATATGTTGCACTATGGGTGTACGTAATTATCGGGGACAGTGTTTCCCATAATTGTTCTATGCTTATCACGCAATGTCATCTGCGAAGCTTGATGGTTAGTATCTAACATGGATTAATTTCCTGCAGTCCTATTTTTTCACTCTCCTGTGGTGATGCAGATACAAACTTCAGTCTGTTGTTATGCACATCCTTAGACTCTTCCTTCTCCATAGGCTGAACTGTTTCAAATAGCTGTGCTGTGTTGAATTAGCTTCCTGCCTCCAGTCACGGGAGTGGTGCTTGAGTGTTTAGTGGAAACTAGGCTAGTTAGATTGTGTGCTCTGTGGTGTAGTAAGCTTCCTTCAAATCAGTTACAAAGACCTGAGGAATTAAAGGTGAATGTAGGGCTTGGAGCTGACAGCTGTCCGGAGGGCTTTGGTCACTGCTCCGGATTGGGTGCACGTAACACTTTGAGAGGCTGGCCTGCTGTGGCACTGGGAGGGTGCTGGTGTGTGTGCACGGGCTGCTCACTCTCCAGTTCTGGCTGGAAGTTCCAGTCTTGCCCCCTTGGGTGTTGCATGGAGGGAGGAAAATCAGTGGCAGCTTTCTAATGGTGCTGCTCTGCTGTGTGACCCAAAGCTGAGCACTGCTGATGTGTGACACCTGCTAAACTGTGCTGCCTATTCCCAGTGGCTGTTGCCAGCCCTGTACTCTGCAGTTTGATCTGGCATTTAAACCTAACCTGAGCGAGTGACCTCAGCCCCAGCAGTAGTCCTTGAGGGAAAGAACATTGTTCAGCTGGAGCTCCACAAGAAGTGGGCAGGGACCGGCCCCTAGCCTAGTTACTGAGCTCAGTGCTCACCAGCTTGGAGGGCTGGATTTTCATCGGTCTCTAGAAACCTGATGCCCAGGCTTGTGCAACTTGTTGCTCTTCCTTAACTTCTCTTAACTCTCTAACTTCTTACAGCCCTGTCTCTATGTTAGTGTTTCCTAGTGACATGTCTCTGGATGGCATCTAAGAGCTGCTGTCTGGGAGTCCTCACTGTGGTGTTTGCATGCATCTTGATGTCAGACTTAATCTTGTGCATTATAGCCAGCAGAGAGAGACAAAAGACAAAGCTTGTCTCCTGCCTAGGCAGCACAGCCATGACTGCTGGGATGTTGGGATGCCTTGCTCGGTGCTGGCATCTGACTGCTGTGGGGTGCTAAACTGGTTCTGGATTACCTGCTGTTTGTTTGAATAAAGTACTTTTGAAGCTCGAACACTCAGCTTCTCTTGTGGGATTCTGGATTACCTGCTGTCTGCTTTAATAAAGATTTTGAAGCTTGAACACTGACCTTCTCTTGTGACTTCTTGCAAAGCCATGGTGCTGTTGGGGCATTGTGACCATGGGTGAGCTTGGCCAGCTGGAGGGGGCCTGTTATGGGGGGCTGTTATCCTGCTCTGTCAGGGCTGGTACATGGCAGCTCCACTGCTGCCTTGCTGATGTGCAGTAGCAAATCTGAACTTCACAGTGCTGCTCAGCTGAGTTCTGCCTCATCACAGACAACTGGAATGAGAACTCTGGTAATGAGGTGGAGGAGCACAGCTGTATGCAAGCCCCCAGATCTCACCTTCCTTTCATGGCCATGTCCTACCTCCTGCCTCTCCATCACAGTGCTGACTGTGAAAAGCCTGCAGTGTACAGGTGAAGGATGGGAGGAGGAAATGTCAGGTTTCCCCCTGGCCGTGACCTTGCAGGTCTCTGCTGTTGAGAAGGTGGCTGGTTGTGTCCCAGGAACACAACCCCACTTTCTCCGGTCTTGTCACTGCCCCTCATCATCCTGGAGGTCCCGTGGGCCAAGGTACAAATGCACATGTGTGGATACTGCTTAGAGCCCTGGGGAGCTCTGGGAGAGCAGGAGCTGCCTCCTCAGGCCCAGCGGCCTGCTCAGGTGAGACCCCATGGGTTTGGGACTCTGCATTTAAATATGTTCAGTTTCTCTCTGCTGTCCTCCTCCCTCATACTGGTCTTACCTTCTGCTTTACAAACACCAGAGCCCGAGAAGTCGCACTATTTGGGTGAGTGGCAGCTTCTCCAGGAGCCCAGCTCGCGCTTTATGGGCTGTCCCGGCATAGCTCTGGTCCCTCCTCTTCCCCCGGGGATGATTTACTTGTTGGAAACACGTCGTTTCCCGCAGCTCCTGCCGGCGCCCTGGCAGGGTTCTCTCCCTGCGGTAACTGAGCAAAGCGTCCCGAGAGGCCGGGCCGGGGCTGCGGGAGCCCTGCTGCGGCCGGGCAGCGCCAGCCCCGCCGAGGCAGAGGGAACGGGGAACAGCCCCTTCCAACTCACCTGGGAGCAGGCATTTGGGCAGCGCAGGGCAGCCCGCGTCCCTGGTGCAGCGGATCGGTCCCGGGGCCTGGCGCTGCTCCGCGGTGAGTCTGTCCGTGCGTCCATCCCCGTGCTCATCCATGCATCCACTTGTCCGTCGGTCCGTCCT
>VZRS01010078.1:169788-225124 GCA_013398055.1 Ifrita kowaldi | reverse complement strand
TCCCCTGTGCAGAACAGCCACTGCTTTCATTCTGCTGTTTCACTTTTTGCAGGTCTCGGAGCTGGATGAAGGCAGCACGGGGACAAATGGCCTTTGAGCTCGTTCGTGTTTGCTGTGAATGGAGGGGCTCTTGACCCCCATGCTGGAAGGGGTGGGATGGTTTGTGACACCTCCCTCACTGTCTGTCATGCCTTGAGGGCTCACGTGCCAGCAATGTGACAGGAATCTGGGGGCTATCAGAATGAACCTGATTTTATGAGACTGAGTCAAACAGCTAACATTGATACTTACAGTTTGTGCAGAGCTGGATAAATTTTTAACCCAAAGCTAAAATAAGGATTGTGGGTGGAAAGGGAAAGGAATTGTGGGAAGAGAGGATAATTATAGCCACTCTCTGTACCTACAAAGACTGTTAATTTACCTCCGTAGGAGAGTAAGCTGAAAATGTAGCAGAAATATCTGTATGGTATGTCTGTATTTACTGAAGAGGGCTTGGGAAAGAAAAACAGCACAGTGCTGAGGTACTTTTGTAATTCACCTCTTACAGATTGATATGGTAACTTTTGAAAATTGTGGTCTTTTCTAGCAATAGGGGTGAGTAGGCAGTGAGGTTTTCTGTATTTATTTCCTACTTTTGTTCAATAAGCTCTTTTTTCCTATGTTGGAAATACTGGAATCTGGAAAGAAAAGCTAGGTGTGGCTTGCATAAATCTCCTAATAAAAGAAAGACTCCAGTATTACCTAACTGCAACTTAAAATTGTGTAGTATTTGAGGCAGGAAGGCACCTCCAACATCATTAATCCAACTACCCCAGTGTCTTACCCCAGACAGGGTCAGCTGGAGCAGTTTGCTCAGGGCTCTGTCCTGTGGGGTTTGGAGGATGGAAACTGTTTCAGAGGGGGTTGCTTTTTTTGAGGTTCAAGTATAATTTGTTGTATTTCAGTATGTGCCTCCAGTCCTGTCACTGACACTTCTGTGAAGAGTCTGGCTCTTATCTTTACTCTTCCATTAGCTACTTACACACATTGATAAAATCCCTCTGAGCCTTCTCGGGAAGCAGCTGAGGTCCTTAGCCTGTGTGTGTGTGCTCAGTGTAAATGCCAGGCCTGATCACATCAGGGCCGCTCTGTTAGTAACTCGCCTTTGCACAAAGCAGGCAAAGGAGATGTTAAGGCAGCACTTCTAAGTTGAAAGAATGCATATGAGATTTCTGGGGAGTTACTCATACTGCTTTCATATGAAAATAATTAGTGAGCCCTATCCTTAATTTGCAAATGTTGAACTATGGCGTGTTGTTTGACAGCATTTACAGAGTCTACGAGATGAGCAGGTTGTCCCACCCATGCTCTTTTTGTTCTCTTCAAAAACTACCTCTGCTTCTACTAAATCACTGAAGAATTTCGAGTTCCTTTTGTCAAAACTTTTATCTGCATCTCTTCCTGCATTTGAAGCACACTGTAGCTGATAGGCCTGCACTCAGTATTTGGGAAGTGATCAGTGCTTCTTCCTGAGATTTGCTTCTGGTGTTCATTATTTTAGTTTCTTTCCTGGTTTAGAGCTGTTTTGTATGTAGCAGTGGTGCCTTTTAGTAACAGAAGAGCTATTTGATAGACCAGGTAGTGAGACTTGGTGATAGCTGAGTGTGAACCCTGCCGCGTTTTGACACCATGGAATCTTGGTTCCATGCGGCTCTGGGTAGACTTAAGCACTTTTCTCAAGGAAAACAAACTAATTCTCTGAAGAAGAGTCTGATTTCCCTGTAGTATCTTTGTTTCCCAGACTGGCAACGTAAGAGATTTATTTTTTGAGATGGCAGTGAAGGATTCTGCGGAGTAAGAGTAGGACACTTCAGGACAGTAGCATCAAAGGGTTACTCCGTATCTCCGTACCAGTTGTCTTGGGTAACTATTCTGAAGTTTTGAGTCCTGTTTCATTATTAATCCTTCTGTTTGTAGTGTTCAGAGGCATTTCTCATGACTCTGATAGATGATCAGGTGTTTTAATCATCTGTCTTTTCTCCTGTTTCAGCCTCAAGGAATAGGTTCACCTAGTGTCTACCATGCTGTTATCGTGATCTTCTTGGAGTTTTTTGCTTGGGGACTCCTGACAGCTCCCACTCTAGTGGTAGGTAATCCTCATGAGCTTTTTCTCACTGCATGGGAGGTGGGACAATTGCTGCAAAGGCACTGAGCATCTTCTGAATTACCTGAAATGAAAATTACATATGACTGAGCTGCTCTGTTGTGCAAGTGAAAAAAAAGTTCTGTAATTTTAGATGGTATCAAAAATTTCAATTATTTCATTATAGCAGTGTAATGGTGTAGCACAGCTGTTTACATGCAAGTCTGCTAACACTCAAGCTTACACATAAATATTTTCTGATTGAAACCAGTAAGGTGGTAATGAAATTATCTTTCCTTTCAAGATGCCATAAAACATTGGCACATTACAAATGTAAGGACAATGAAATTGAAATTTAGTAACATTATGCAAGCATGTGTGTAGGTAGGGAGGTCTTTGCTGACCTGGCTGTGTTTGAAGCAGAAGCTTCAGAGCACAGACCTTGTTACACCAGTCAAAGCATCCCTGTGATTAGGGAGACAGTCATACCGATGTGTTTGTACCAAAGTACTTTCTCATGCGGTTGGCTGCTTTTAATTTGGATTTAATTTGTGAGTGTTACATGATGACAAATTAAAAGGAGTTAAGGCTTAAAAATCTCCCAAGCCAATTCCACTTAAAATGCAGTCTTGGTGCTGCTCTGAAAGCCGATGTTACCCATGAACAGTCTCTTGGGTATGAACTGCACATTGTCACTGAATGAAATCCCTGTCATCTAAACACAAACCAGACTGAGACAGCTGCATTTCTGGGTTCTGCTCACCAAACTCAGAGCCGCTTCAGGATGGTGACGTCTCTCCTCTCTCTCTCCCCAGTCCCTGACAGATGACACAGTAACATGTGGAAAGTCTGGTCTGAGATAATTTTCTAGGTTCTCTGTGGTTTATTTATATTTCAGGCACTGAAATCTCAAAATGCCTTCCTTGCAAATGAAAGATTAATCACATTATGTGTGGTTTGCCTTTTTTTCTTCTTCTTTTTTCTCTGTAATCTATGAAAATAAAACTACTGTGCATCATAAAGTTGGATGTATCATGAGCAATATTTGTAGTTGATATTGTGTAAATGACAGTATTCATATTTCTTCTCCAGGTTTTGCATGAAACTTTCCCAAAACATACATTTCTAATGAATGGTCTAATTCAAGGAGTAAAGGTAAGTTGACAGAAGTTAATCACAAGTACAATTTAAAGTGAATGGTGGGAGGAATATAGAAATAACTGCCAGCTGAGAGAAACAGTCAAGAGATTTTTCAATATGGCTTTCACAGTGCAAATAAAATGGGAATAAATTACTGCTAAAAAGGCAAGTGTGCATCTTTCTACTCTTAGCAAGGTATTGCTTGGTCTGTATCTGCTGTTTGGGTTCAGCAAATAAAAAGGTAGTTGATTAATCCCAAATGATGCATATGGTGCTAAAAGTGGATAATTTTTTTACTTGGAGCTTGTTGCCCCAGTAGGGTATTTCCAATTACTTAGATTCATGTGACTTTTGAGAAGACAGTAACATACAGTTCATGAAACTGCTAGTATGACTGGATCATCTGCATTTTGAATTTTGTGTAGTTGTGAGGTAACAGATCTCAAGTTTTTTTTAACCAGACATGGCATAGAAGATGGGTGATGCTTGGCCACATTGCCTTTGGTGCATTGCGCTGTAGCCACGGACTTGAGTCAAACCAGAGCCCGGGCTGCTCTCAGACTGTGCTGTGGTCAGCTATCATGAGTCTGACCACTTAGTTCTAACTTCAAATGTTTTGTTTCACCCAGGGCTTATTGTCGTTTCTCAGTGCCCCACTCATAGGTGCCCTGTCTGATGTGTGGGGACGAAAGTCCTTCTTGCTGCTAACAGTATTTTTCACCTGTGCACCAATACCACTAATGAAGATCAGCCCATGGTTAGTAAATCGTTTCACACCAGATTGGCTGTTGCTTTTCAAGGTTGCTATCTAATGCTTATGTGTGTAGCATTGTTAACTAAATGCTGTTTGTGCTTCATGGAAGGTTGAGGCTTGTGTATTACTACTGTGCAAAGCTGGGGGAACAGTAAACCTGAAGCAGCTGCCATGAGGCCAAAGGCCTTGGTCAGAATTTCAACAGCTGCTTATTTTGATCTGTGTGCTGTAAGCCCTACGTCCTGCTCCAGCACATCTGCCAAAGCTGGAGAACACTGTCCAGTGAACTGTGCAGGTCTGGATTGTGGCCACAGTTCTCACTCAGATACCAGCCAGCAACACTGAAATCAAAACCTTACGTAATGTGGGTGCGTGCAGTAACCATTTGTAACCTACAGGTTGCAGCAGTTTTACACTTTTGTTTCTCAAATTCTAAAATCGACCGGCTTTGATGCTGTGTGCACATTATCGACCTGTTAAGTGGCTGGAACCTTGCCCAGGTATGGCAGGAGTCAGAGGCCTGGACTCACTCCCTGGCCCCCGTGCTGTCCCCGAGGGTGCAGCAGCAGTGGCACAGCCTGCACTGACCCAGGCCAGTGCCAGCTGCTCAGGTAGCTCCATCAGCCTTTGCCGTTTTCTCTCTGGTCACGCAGGCTGCTCATCTCTCTTCAGAAGGATCTTGTTTCTAAGTGTTTATTAAGGTTTCAAATGCCGAGTGCTGTCTACAGCATAAAGATATGGCAGATGTTGAGGTCTTTCAATGACCAGGTTCTCAAAATACTGAAGTTCCTTATTTGCTTTGGGTCATAGACCAGTTGAGTTTATTAGCTCAACACCTCGTTTCCTAGTAGTACTTAATCACAGCAGCTTTTTGTAGACATTACAAAATTGTGCTGTCTGTACTTGGTGCACATAGGAGTTACACAATTCTATCAAGACACATTCACATCGGCTTTATCCAAGATTATCTCAATAAATTGTCAGGATAAGTTGAACAAGGTGATTTACTGTTTAACTGCACTTGGATTGAATAGACTTCCTGTTTCTATTTAGCTGTTCTAATTTTTTTTTATCATGTTCTTAGGTGGTACTTTGCTGTAATCTCCGTGTCTGGAGTTTTTGCAGTGACCTTTTCTGTAGTTTTTGCATATGTAGCAGACATAACCCAAGAACATGAGAGAAGCATGGCCTATGGTTTGGTATGTATTATTTGGGCTCTTTTCCTGTGGTATTCAGTACTAAGCCCTTCAGTTTGTAACGCTTTTCAAAGCTGCATTTTTGTTTCTCCTATGCCAAGTTGGTTTTAATTTGGAGTCAGGTTTTTCTGTTTAATCGTTCCTGTCATCCAGTTTTGTATCTCTTTAATATTCTGCTTCTAAATTAAACAAAACATGACCGCGTTAAAAGCTATCTTGAGTGTTAACAGCTGTTATCAGTCTTAATGATGTAATTTGAGGAGCTTTAGTTACTCCTCCATTGTTGCCCACAGTGGTAGTACTCTTTCATCTTTTCAAAAATCTCACCTTTTGTTCTGGAACTGCCATTGTGTGGTACTTGACTGCCCCGCCTGTGTCTCCAGTCTCTCTGCTGAGCTGCAGTTCAGAACAAACTTAGCTGAGTTACTTGTCTGTTTTAAGTTCTTACAACTCACCTCGGTTTCTCCATTATCTCCTGATAACATGCCAGGTCCCAGGAGCCTTCACAGCCTCATGTTATTATGGATTAGCAGAATTATTTTTTGTGTTGAAGTTACAGAATCCATTACCATTCAGCAGGAAGAGCTGAAAGCTATGGATGTAGAACTAAATAGTTTCTTCGTGCCTGTACACATCAGGGATTGAGATATGTTGAAAAAGTTCGTTCAATTTTTAAGTTAACATCTTTCACAAGGCCAGCTGGTTAACTGAGAACTACTGAGTTGGATTAACCAGCATATTACATTTAATATACCCTTTACACATGTGATTTTTTTTTTTTTAACAGACACTGCCTGTTTCACTAATATGAAGATTAAATACAGCTCATTGCTTCCCAGGGGTATTAGTAGAGTCTGTAGTTAATTAAACTGAATTATGTCAATACATGCAGGAGTGCTGTGAGCCTCATATTGCTGTCCAGTTATCAGAAAAAGAAAGTTTTCTTGAAAAATTGTGATTGTCGAAAATACACAGCTGCTACCACATTAGGCATAAGAAAAAGGTTGCTTTTAATTGCTACTTGATTAAAATGGTTAGGCTTCTGAAAAGGAGGAAATGTGGGTAATAACACTGCTGACTTGTCTCACTGAAAATCTTACCAGCTGTTGTTTATTTCAGGTCTCAGCAACTTTTGCAGCAAGTTTGGTCACCAGCCCTGCTATCGGTGCCTACCTTGGCCGAGCGTACGGAGACAGCCTGGTGGTGGTGCTAGCTACAGCAATAGCCTTGTTGGACATTTGTTTTATCCTTGTTGCTGTACCAGAATCGCTGCCAGAGAAGATGAGGCCAGCATCCTGGGGAGCACCCATTTCGTGGGAACAGGCTGACCCCTTTGCAGTAAGCCACTAAAATAGGGAATATTTTGTTACTTGTAGATACTGAGTTGGGAGACAGGGAAGAGACTGAATTTACAACAGTTCAGGCTTGAAAAATAAAGCCTTCAATTTCTTCAAGCTTGACCTTGCTTAACTGGTGATACTTCTGCCAACAGTCTTGCTAAACATAAAGGGAATGCTTTGGTGGTGCCACGTAACAACCTCATTGACAGGCTTTTCAGAGCCCAGCTAGGGATGCTTTTGGAAATGAAGGTGGAATGTTTTGTAATTCTTTTTTCTTGCCGTAGTCCCTGAAGAAAGTCGGCCAGGACTCCATTGTGCTGCTAATCTGCATAACAGTCTTTCTTTCCTACCTCCCAGAGGCAGGCCAATATTCCAGCTTCTTCCTATACCTCAGACAGGTAATATAACATTTTGGTATGAATTTGAACAAAAGTAGATTTACAGGATTTAAGAAAGTTTTCAGTATTACTGAACTAGTATGGAAAGTATAGATAACTCATATAATTTAGAAGCTCCCAGGAACTGATTTAAGTCCTCTAGTTGTTCTGTTGTTGTGTTTTTCTCTTTTACACAGACAAAAAGAGAGAGGAGTGATGAATGAGTTACAAACCAGTTTGTTGTATTTTGTAATTATTTGCGTTATTCTTGGACTATGAGGTTAAATATGTTGAACTGGCTTTATTTTTGAGGGAACAATTTAATTGTTTTCTATTTATGCCCCTTTATTTTCATTTACTTGTTCGTTGTAATGAAAAAAAGATGGGGAGCTGAATAATACTGGTCTTCTGCATTGTGTGTTCCCCCACTGGGGTTTGTGACATCATGACATATGTTTTATGGTTAATAATCAAATTGCCTTTTTTTAATATAGATAATGGGATTTTCATCTGAAAGTGTTGCAGCATTTATTGCAGTCCTTGGGATTCTTTCCATTATTGCACAGGTGAGTTACTGCTGTGTGTCATTGACTTGGCAAGCTGAAAAGAAGGAAGCACTGTGGAGAATGGAGAACACTGTGGTTCCATAAATGTGATTCAGCTTTTCTGTGTCTGTTTTTTTCTAAATCTCTAAAAATTGGTTAAGACTCTAAGTTAGATGAAAACACTTGACAACAAGGGTTTGGTTCATTAAGGGAAAACTAAATCCTGTGTGCATCAAAGAAGGGGGTGATGGTTTGGTCATATTACTTCCTAAATGACTGCGCTTTTTTTTTGTAGAGGCAAATACTGCTTTTGAAGAACGCTACTTAAAAATTAGTTTATTGCATGTATTTGACATTGAGTATAAAATGTTTTCAGGTTTTTTGGTGGTTTTTTAAATTCATTAACTCATCAGCTTATCTGTGTTTAATATTTAGAATAAGATGGTATTCTCCTGACACTCTACTTTGCCCCTCTCTGTTAGACAATAGTGTTGAGTTTACTGATGCGGTCCATTGGAAATAAGAACACCATCCTGCTGGGCCTGGGGTTCCAAATACTGCAGCTGGCGTGGTACGGCTTTGGATCAGAGCCATGGTATGCACATTTCACTTTGGTCTGGCTGGTGTGGGGTACGTTTGCATTTTATCCCTTCTGCAAAGGGTGTGAGTGCAGGATACCCAGTGCAGCATCCCTGCGCTCCCAGGGCAGAGCTCTGGCTGCAGAGCAGTCACTGCAGTGTGTGTTTTGCAGGATGATGTGGGCAGCCGGCGCTGTGGCCGCCATGTCCAGCATTACTTTCCCAGCTGTCAGCGCCCTGGTCTCACGAACTGCTGATGCCGACCAGCAGGGTAGGTTTGCTCCTGGTTCTTGGAATTCTAGGCAAGGAATACTGTGCAAGCAGGCATACTGGGCTCTGGGCTTCGTGCTTGTCAACCAGGCTGAGTCATGGCAGGGCAGCCCAGACACTTGAGCTTAGGGCACCACATGCTGAATCCAGGTTTCTTGGAAGTGGCACTGTGTGCGTACTGTGTACTTCTGGTGCGGAGGGAAGACTTTCAACAAGGCCCTATAGTAGCAAAATATTCAGCAAACTCAGTGCACTGTTCCTGTTCCTCGCTGTTGCACGCAGTGCTCTCTCTCCTGTGTGAGACAAAGACAGCAGGGGCAGTGTCCTTCTCCTGGCCTCAGAACTAGCTCAGCATGGCAGGTACTGCCCTCTGCTAGAGGCAGATGGAAAAACCACTGGAATATGTGATAATGACCGGCTCTTTGCACCCCTTGTTTACTGCTACCCATAGTGCACCACCATTTAGAGCTTTCCTGCCTGCATCAGTTTTTAGGTGAAGTCAATAAGGCACTGGAAATAGTTAATTGTATAACTATAGATAGATAAGAACATGTATTTCACTTTTCCCAGGTGTTGTTCAGGGGATGATTACAGGAATTCGAGGACTGTGTAATGGTTTGGGACCAGCACTTTATGGTTTTATATTCTATATATTCCACGTTGAATTGAATGAACTGCCCATGCCCGAATCACCATCAGGAGGTAGTGTTGCACAATACCATTTACAACAGGTACGTTTCTTCTGTACTTCCTGCTTCCAAAAGAAGTTAGGAAGGGTTATTTAACTGATATTTAATTACATGCACTGGTTTTGTTTAATTTTCAAGTAGCTACAGCTTACAGTCATAGACAACTGTGGTCCTTGTGAGGAGACACCTTGAAGGAATGATGGATAGTTACCAATGGTGTATTGGTTTTTTTGTTGTCCTTTTACCAAGCTCTCAATTTTTTTTATTAAGCTTTTGGGGAAACTCAGCAGGAAGAACTTGCACTAGAAAAGGAAGTTGGCAAGCATTAATAACCATGTGCTCCCTTGTCCTAAATCTTAGGATGTGAAGTTCTTTCTCATTCCTTCTAAAAGCCTGCACTGTATTCACTAGTGTGTCAGGCAACAGCTCTTCCCACTCTTGAAAGTAGGTAATTAGCAATTGTAGGCTGTTAATGTGTGTACAAAGGCTCATTAACACTTTGTGGTGTCACTGTTGTTGTTTTCAGAATTCCATAATTCCTGGACCCCCATTCTTATTTGGAGCGTGCTCTGTGCTGTTGGCATTACTTGTTGCCTTGTTTATTCCTGAACACACAAACCTAAATGTAAGATCCAGCAACTGGAAGAAACACTGTGGCAGCCATCCCCACAGCCCACAAGCTCCTGGTGAAGCTAAAGAACCTTTACTGCAAGATACAAATGTATGACAAAAATCCCAGGAAGACCGTTTGGACTCTTTCATCAGCAGTTTGAGATACACATTCCAACTCCATCAAAATGTAATTTCTTAAGGTAATCTTAAGAAGTATCTTTCTGCATGAAATCTGTAAGAATTTAAACAGGAACTTTCTCCAAAGATGTTGCCATTGAACTAAAACCTTACTTGCTTTTATAAACAAACTGTTACATACTTGTCTCTTGCCATGAAATACTGTTACTGCTAAACTTTACATTCTAGTTCAGAGACAAACAATAGTCAAGGCATGAGCATGTGTCCTTCTGTTTCCTTACGGTGGTGAGCTTTAATTCTAGTCATGCTACGTCTCAATGAGACAGACTGGCATCCATGTGGACCCATTCGTTTTAATGTTGTAAAATCTTGGGTCAGACGATTCAAAGCCTTAATGTAAATGTACTTAAGTAGGGAGGTGAATTGGTATCATTTCTTTTAATAGTCACATGGCAGGTTTTTTTTAAGTTTGTACTAATATAAAAAATCACATGAGCACGCTTGCTGAACAGTAAAAGTTATTTTTATGTAAGTGCATTTACTCTTTCTATTTTTGAATAAACGGTCGTATCAAACACTTGTTGAAAGATGAAGTGGGTGTTTTGGGCCTACAGATTTTAATACTGGCTCTAAACCTCTGCTTTCCTCTGTACCGTTTATTAAACCACTCTATTGCTGATGTTTGCGTAATCATAAAGGACCTCAAAACTTGAATACACAGACTGAACTCTATAAGCTGATAGCCTTGAATCTGTCCGTGTGCTATATAGTGGCCTTTGAGGACTGTCACAATAACCCTTTTGCATTACAGAGCTAAAGTTTTAGTCCTAAATTTTCAGGACCCTTAGTACAGAAGAGAGCTTTATACAATTACTGATGTGAATTTCTCTAAAAGTGTATATTTTTGTGTCCAGTTGTATTATTTAAGTGTTCCTTTGTATAAATTTGTGTATAAAGTATTGTATAGGTTTAAAATGTTTTCATCTTGTGGTTATTGCTTAATGCTTTTTTACCTTTGAACATTCACCATGGTTGACCAAGAGCAGGAAAAAAATGTAAATATACTGTTAATAAAGTTGAATATTTTAATGAATTTTTAAATAGTTGTGAATGTCTCTTCAAAGCTTGAGTGAAGTTCAGTAGTTGCATGTGTGTTATACTTAAAAGTCAGCTGGAGTAGAGGTCCAGCATGGAGCTTTATATGTTAGCTAAAGCAGCCCTGAGCACAGTGGAAGCACAGGGTGCCTGCAGCTGGCTCCTTGTGTCCCGGGGCATCCAGTGGAACAGCATGGCCACAGCTCCAGGCTCCAAGGA
Source organism: Ifrita kowaldi (assembly GCA_013398055.1). Taxonomy (NCBI): domain Eukaryota; kingdom Metazoa; phylum Chordata; class Aves; order Passeriformes; family Cinclosomatidae; genus Ifrita; species Ifrita kowaldi. The sequence continues at coordinate 214,049 of VZRS01010078.1, read as the reverse complement.
ACGAGTCAGTTCCACAGCACCAGCCTGGCCGGGGCTGCCCAGGCCCACAGCACCGGTGGTTCACTTTTGATTTAAGAGGCCTGGGAGATGCTGCCACACTGCTTTGACAGCAGCTCATCTGCACTGCAGGATCACCACAGCTTCAGTCACTGACTGACACCTGACGACAGCTGGAGAAAGGAGCTGCAGGGCTGGGCCTGTGGCACTGCACTGCCTGGGGAACAATAAGCAACAAGGAAAACTGCAGAGAAAGGTAAATAAAATACAGCTGTTCTGGTGCTTACCTCAGCTGGGAATTGCACTACAGTGGAGAGGGTGGTTTAGTACTCCTGAAACATTAACTAATCAGAGCTTTTGATAAAAACCATTTAATATTTCCATTGCAACACACATGACAAAACCAGCCACTACACATTAACATGGTGCTAATTTATAAACAAATTTACACATTTCACACAGCAAAACAAATCACTGAACTGTACAATCCTCTGGGTGCACTTGAGTAACTAAGGTAAAAGGAATGAAATACCTTTAACAAAAGTAAGGAATAGTCATTATAAGGGTCCTTTGCCTGCTCTTTCTGCAGGGGACACCAAGTGAAAGATGGCACAGAATGGGCTGTTACATGATTCTAGCATTTGAACCCAAACAGTAGAACAAGCTGAATACAAGTAAGAGTATCTTCAATTTCCTTATAGTCTTACAGTTGTAAAGTATGATTTATAAAAACAAAGTAACTTTTAGATGTTGATACTTGGCAACAGTTAACTATTCAGTTACTTCACCTTTTAATGTTTTATGCTTGGTGACATGTGGAATGTAATACTGAGCAATTAACAGAAAAGTTAGGGGAACCAAGAGTGAGAATTTTAAGTTTTAATTTTATACCTTCAGTAAAATAATTTGGCATTTTTAGTATGAGATTTATTTGTAAGTCTACATGCAATTCAGATAAGCTGGTTCCAAAATTAAGCAAGTTTTTAAAACCAAACTCTAAGGTAGAGGGTTAGTGAGGCAGTCATGCCAACATACGAGCTTGACCATTACTGAAATGGACAGCACAGTGCAGTTTTCTTGTGCTTTCCCTCTGCCTCATCCTTTCTCTGAAAGGAATCAAGAAATATAAATTCAGGTAAGTGTTCTCACTCAGGGAATGTACATTTCATCTGTTATAAAAAAATGAGAGCACTTTGGTGGGTTTTTAGGAGGATTTACAGGGTCAACAATATACTGAGGAAATTCTGCACAGCCCTAGGCCATCAGTGTTGTTCCCACTAAAGCTCCTTAAAGCTTTATCTTCTTGTCCTTAGGCTCAAGCACTGAAACATCACCCAAGTCGGTCAAGCTCCCTTCCTCAAAGAAAACTGGCTCATAAAATTGTGTCAGTTCACACTGATACTTTACTAACGCACTATTGCAGGACATTCAAAAATCCCCCTAATGGTTAAAAGAGGACTCTTACTGTAAGAACCCTGTCTATGATCCAGGAAAATAGGCCGAGGCTGGTGCTCCAGCAGCTTTTGGTGACGGCTGGGCTTTGGTTGGCAAGTAGGGTCTCAGGTACTCTGCAGAACAGCACAGGACACTGCATTGAACCATGGCTGTTATTGCCCTTCAAGTACATTTCAAATAAGGCCTTGCTCTACTGTTTTGTACTTACCTGAGTTAAGTGTGTTTTGACTAAGCCCTCTTAAAGGAATGCTGTCATCTTTTCTCTTTAAATACTTGGATTCCAGACTCAGCTGATCACCACTAGAAACAGAAAGCCCAACTACAATTTAAAGCAAATGCAGTTTGTTATCAGTGCATTACAATGAGGGCAGCTACAGACTTGTTCAAGAAAACCTTCAGTAAGAAGTGTGACTACTGTGTTTCTATGACCTTTACCATTTAAACTATCACTGAGTACATTAAGAACAGCCTAGAACTAATTTTTTCAGTGAGCCACCACTGGATGGCTTAGATCTGGCAGCAGGAGCAACACTGAACTGTTGTTCCTTGCGGCCCACTCCTGAAAAGCACAGCTCTTCCTTTGGTTTCGACAGACCAACACAAAATTCATTAGCATGGTAACAAAGAAAGGCAGACCACAGAACTAGGCTTGGTACTAGAACCGTTTTACTCAGTTCCACACACACCAAAATGACAAAGGGCTTTATAAATAAAATAATAAAAATACTAAATTGCAGTAGATGATACTCACTTCTCCTTATTCGCTGGGTGACCGGCTGCAGGCACTGCGTGAGCATCCGAACATCGACTCAATTTCAAAAGCTGTGAGTTCAACTGAACCTGCAGAAACAAAGAGCTGCAGGTTAAGAGTTACTCCAGGATCTGAGAGTTCCCTCCCCCGACAGCATTCCCAGAGGCAAATTCCCAGGGACTTGTGTTTCTACACCGCACTGGCCCTGCTGTGCAGCAAAGCCTGCAAGAACAAGCAGCCTAAAGACAAGCATTAGCTATAAACATAGAATATATAGAATAACAGTCATAATATTCACAGCAAGGTGCCTAAGAGTAAGTACAGTAAATATTTATGTACTTTGAGAAAGAGTCAAAATATTGTGCTTTGATAGTTTATACTGTCACATTCTTAACCAAACAAAAGAGTCGAAGTGCCTGCCTTTGGTACTGCACATTGGGAATTCCCATTTTTGCTGTGTGTCGGTTCCAGGAAGTTGTGGAAGGCATAGAGAGGAGAAATGGGATGATTGATTCCCGAGCTGTGAAAGGATGGCCGGTCAGGCTGTAAAAGAAACAAAAACATGTCCATAAAGGAAAAACACAATTCTTCAAGAAATTGTAGAGATTGAAAATTCCAAAATTAACAACTAACTGCCATTACAAAGCCAACACTTACGTGAGTCTTCCTGATAGGAAGAAAACCACTTTTCCAAGATTCGTACACTTAAGGAAAACAACCTTTTTAAAGTTAGATGAGGTGAGCACTCAGTTAGTAAAAAGCTGCACACCCTGTAATTGATTAAAGTATTATATGTATCCAGCTACAAATCAAGAGAGCTCTTTTATGAACATGCCCTTCCACTATGAACAAGCAGCCCATCAGTTCCTGTTGCTGCTTTGTACAACACAGGGTGAGAACCAGCAAGTTACAGTATTCAACCATGACTGCAGGCAGCATTCCCTAGCCCCTGACTTTCCTGTTTCTAAAAATCACTAGTAAGAGTATTCAAATAGTACACTTTGAGTTTTAACCTTTACAAAGAGAATTAGTAAATTAACCTCTCAACACAAAAATACCTTCTTTTTCTGCCTTCACACTGCACTTAATCTTTTCCAAGATAATTCTGTATTGCTTTGTGCATTTTATGTAAATTAGAACTTAGAAGCTTCTCACCTACAAGGCCCAGGACAAGAACCACCCAGCAGGGTATTATATTGCTGAAAAACACACTAACAACCCCAAACCACTCCCACCCAAAACTGTAGGCCCAGAAGAAGATGAAAGCACTTTTTTTTCCCCTCTTTTAAGGCCCTGCATTTTACAAACTGATGACCACCTCACCAGCCTGGTATTTACAGCTCTACCTTACCATGCCGTGAGGTGAAACAGCAGCCCTCCCACCACCATGGGCACTGGCAGGAGTGTCCAGCTTCTTTGCCATCTGAACTTCACTTAGCTGTTTGTTCAACCAGGTGATAACTGCAGAGAGGAAGAAAAAGCTCAAGTCTGTTTGCTACCTCTTACAAGTTGTTTGAAATGGCCAGTAGCCCTTCCTCACAAAAAGTGACAGCTGACTGGGTGTTTTTCCTCCCTAGTGCCATGCAAAGCCATTTGTTGGAGCCTCCTCCCCACCCCACCCCACAGCGCCAAGCACCAGCCCCAAGGGAAGGCTTCCCAGCGTACTGCTCTTGGCTATTGCATGCCCTCAACAGCCAGAGGCTTGTTTTCCACACACAATAATTGCAGATCTTCACAAAAACCCTAAAACCCCAAAAGCTGCTTCCATCCATTTCAGTAGTAGTGAGATCAATGGGTCATTTTTACAGAGGCAGAAATCAAACTATAAACCTACCATTTTCATTGGTTTTCAGTAACTGCTTGCTTTCTTCGAGTTTTTGTATTGTACTTTCTAGCTGTTCTTGTAGCTTGCACACCTGTAATTCCCAGAATAATTACAACACCATCAGGAGTGTTATACTACTAGTGTTATACTAACTACAAACAACAACAAAAAAGGCATTTATGAAGTTGTATTAAAATTAAAGAAGTCTGAACTCAGTTTTTCACACAAGCAACATGGTAATTCTTTTAAAGGAAGCCCTACTTTTAGCTAGGATTTCAACAAGGTGACAGCCAGAATCCTTTCTGACCCTTATTTTTCTATGATTAAATAGTGCAAGGACTCTAAACAGGGGAATGTCCTTAATGGAAGAAAAAGGTTCACTCTGTTCCTGTTCTTGTTCCCTTCAGCAACTTACACGTGAGCGTGCCTTCTATAGGACACCTGATTCATCCATTACATTGCTTTGTTCTCTTAAAACAATTTTAGTTTTCTTCCATACAAATGGATGGCTTTTACAAATCAGGTTAACATTAAAAAATCTGAAAGTTGATTACACATTTAAATAAACATATTAACTAAGCAAAAGAGTATATTTTATTGCATGGAAAGATTTAAGACCTTATTACTATAACTAAGCTAAACCCCACAAAACCCAACCAAGTCCATACAACAGCATTTCCAGCACAGGTTAACCCATCAATACCTCCTGCTCTTTCATTCGAAGGGATTGTCCCATCTCCTGCAACTCCCTCTGCTCTTTTTGAAGTTTCTCTTCTTTTTCTGCCAATAGTTTTTCTTGTTGAATTGTTACTGTATTTTTCAATTTTAGTTTACTCATTAGAGTTTTCAAATCTCCTTGTAACTTCTTGATAATTTCATTAGCCTATTAAAAAAACCCAAACCATATATTACAAAAATAAACACCTAAGAAGAAGGGAGATGTTGCACAAGGGGATGTCATGTTCAAACAAACCTTAAGGAGTTCAGCTGACAGTGACTTAATTGTTGTCTCTAGTTTTTCAATATGCCTTTGTTTTTCCTCTGTACTCTCTTCCAGTATCACCTTGAACAGAATGTTACACAATATAATAAAGCTGTGATAGACATTGCTCATGCTTTCAAGTAGAATGTTCGTAATTCTTTGAGAACTATCAAACTAACTTACAAGAAATCAGTCACTGTTTTTCAGTCAAATTTTATAGTATCTTGATTAATCCTTTTTTTTCTTACCAGAAATACCATAAACTGTAACTCCAGTACCACAATAGTAAATCTGAACCCACTATACTTTTGATGCCACAATTTAGAATCTTAACTACATTTGAAAGCTAACTTGCTGTATTCATAAAAACTGGTCAGCAGCTACTCTATGGAAACCACAATTAAGAAGGTTCTACCAAGTTTAAAGAAAATTCATGAAGAAACCTTTTGCTCTTGTGTCGCATCTAAGACTTCTTTTGTTCTGGTGACAAGCTGATCTTTGTCTTTGATCTCTTGCTCCAGGACAGCAACTCGTGTCTGCAGCTGATTAATGAGTTTCTCTTTTTCATGACATTCAGCATCCAGAGTTGAGTTCTCCCGGCGCAGGGACAGCACCTCCTGCTTTGCTCTTTGGCATTCCTAAACGTCGGGAAGGAATTGAATTTTATTTTTCAAGAAAACCTGTAATTGTAATTTAAAAAGACATATTTAAATAGTAAGCATAATATGGAATGAAGAAGAGATGAATAAACTTAGTATGTTATATTTCCTATGCCATGCCCAGGCAGGCACGGGTAATGCTCTAACAGTAGTAAGCTTGATTTTGGGTATTGGGAAGCCGTACATCTTCTAATCCAGAAAGTTTTGCTTTCAGTTCTCTGACTGTGGAGTCTCCTTTGTATCTCCTCTCTGTCAGGTCTTTATTGATGACCTCGAGTTCTGAGAGTCTGTTCTGCAACTGCTGAATACTTTTCTGATGCAAGTTTTCCAACTCCTTTTTCTGTTGTTCATGCTGTTGTTGGTACTGAGTTTGTGCCTGTGAGAAGCAAAGAAATGAAGCAGTTTTTAGATGAATCTGACTATTCCCATACAAGAATCCTCTTCATTCTTTCCAACCACCATACCTGGAGAGCTCTTTCCTTTTCACTTGTCAGCTCCTGTGAGTGTTTGTTGCTCAGAGCTGTAGTGTAGGACGTCCATTCGTTTTTCAGTTTGTCAAGCTCCCGGCTCTTCTCTGACAAGTTCTGTTTAAGTTTGACAAAGCACAGAGTTTAAAAATGTAAGCATTTCAGTCAATACTGAAGGATTCTTGACTGTTACTTACTAAATGGACATGGAATTATTAAAAAAAGTCTAAATTTCAGCACCAGATGCTGAAATATGTTGATTTTGTAACCAGGAAAAGTAAGGCACTGAGAAGCTGAAGAGCATTTTTCTTAACGCTGTGGATAAAATAATTGTAATTTTTAATAGCTTTTTTTTCCCAACTACTATTTAAGAGTGAAAAAACAGCCTGCTGATGGTCCCTACCCTTGTAACACAGAGAACTCTATTAGGGAAAAAAAAGAAATAAAGTTCTTCAGCAGCATCTTTTCCTCTTTTTGATTTGTAATTCTGCATTTCAATTCAGCAAACACATTCCAGTAACTCAAACTGAAGCTGCAGACATGAAGCAAACAAATATTCCATTCCAAAAATAATTCATAGCAGTTTTAATGGAATTGTTCTGTTTCATTATAGTCAAAAGAGTCACCTTGATAATTGTAGAATCTGACCCAAATCGTTCTCTTGAAATACAAAAGTAAAGTGATTACTATGCTGACTGCAAAAATCAAAAAGGAGTTGAGTAATTAAAGCCCAAGACTTCCAATTTATTTACTTTTTCACAATTTTTCCAAATAAAAGGATTTTCCATGGAATATATGAAGTATATTTATCATTTATCTTCACATGACCATATATTTAGTATTCAATTTGTATGTACATACACAGACAGACCTCTGCACAAACTAAAGTAGAATTCTGTTTGAGTACTGTGAGAAGTCAATTTAATTCTTCAGCAGCAGGCTTTACTCACTCTCTATAAAAGCTACAGTAGACTGTTCTCTTCTTTTCATGCACTCTCAAGTCCATTATCTTGGCTAGGTAGTGGCTAACCAACCAGCCCACAATAATGGACATTTTCCACAAATCAAAAAAGCACAACACACAAAAGTTAAAAATTTATGTTACCTGTTGAGTGTAGCTCAGTTGCCTGGTAAGATCCTCTTCAGTTTTTTTAAGCTTTTCTTCCAACATTATTTTATCCTCCTATGTATAAATTGACATCAAGTCAAATCCTTAGCTCCCAAAATACAAGTAGTATTTAGCTTCCATTTAATCAGCACAGCCTGCCTAAGCACCCAAATGCCCACTGTATTTGTGAAAAGATCACCTGATTTAATAAGTGTCATATTGAATAAAATATAATTAGTAAATTTAAAAGAAAAGGCATTAGCCCACAATGTAAAAACCCCAAATTAAATTCTTACCAAATTTCTACAAGGAAATAGTATCTTATCATGAAGACTTGCTTACAAGTAAGTTACCTAAACAACAAATCAACTGAAATACTGTAAATCTGTATTATTAAAATGGCTTACTAGGTGCCTAGAAACATGACAGAACAGTAGGAGAAACAAATCCCAGGTTATGAAACTGAAATTGACAGCAGTCAAACTATGAGACCTTTAATTTCTCATGTAATCAAACCTAGCGTGCTATGAAACTGCATCAACATTCCAATTTTAATTTGCTATTTATAGCCATTAGTCCTTTGAAGTCCATCAAGCCTCACAATTACCAGCAGACCACGCTTTCCTACAGCCAAGTGCAGAACAGAGACTGAGAGGTTCCAGTAAGGCACCCGTGCAGCTGCTCTGGCCATCAGCACAGGCTGTGAGCAGGGGAGCTGCAGCAGCCAGAGCACCCAGCAGCTGCACACTGCGAGCACTGCGTGTAAAACACCTCAGCTCCTGTCACTGCAAATGGCCCTGCCTGCCTGAATACACAGAAAGTGCTTTCACTGCCAGGGTCACAGTCACAACTTAGATTTTACAACATGCACCTAAGTAGCTGCATGCAATGACATATTTGGGCTAAAAGGAAAAATAAATCAGAGAATACAACTTGGTACATACTTCTGCTTAAGTACATACAGCATCAAGGTTTAGTTGCAGTTATGATAAACTTTCATTTTACCTTAAGGCATTTCAAACAGTTGGCTAAAAACTTCTTTATTTCCACATCAGTTCCTGGCAGGAATTTTAGAGAGAGATGGGTAAGGTGTTTGAAGGGGTTGGTCTCCACTACATTTAAAGAGACAGGTGTGTGATCTAGAGCAGGTGCTGAAGAAACTAACTGCAGCAAAAACCTAGGCAAAAACCAAGACAATCAAATGTTTAGCATATTTTTTTCTCAAACTACCTGTAGATCCTAAGCTATTTCCCAATAAAATATATTTTTATCTATGCAGTAAAAGGCTGTCCAGTTTTTGCTCAAGAAAGAATTCTCCTCCCAAGACTCTGGTTTTGCCAGTTACATCCACCAACTTATATTCAGGTCAGGGGCAGGTCAGGTTATCCTTGTTTTACTGTCTCTTCTCAGTCTGAGTGACTGACAAGCACTTTAAGAACTCAACAGGTACACACAGAGTAACGTGGCACACGCTTGTGACCTACCTTGGGATATCTTTGTTCTGCTCCTGAATGCATTGCTGAAGCAGATCTATAAATTTTTGCGGGAAAGCAGAGAAGTCTACCAAGAGACCTTGTTGGGATTTCAAGCTGTATAAACAGACAGGAAACAAAATGTTACCAATAAAGAGAACTGTAATTTATTTCCTATAAAATATTGTGTTTACACTAGTAGAAGGAACCAGTTCTGATCATGTCAATAAAGTTTACTAGCATGTTATTTTCAATCAGAAAATCACAGAAGTGGTCAGGTTGGAAGGGACCATGAGGGTCATCTGGTCCAACCTCCCTATTTTAGCAGGGTCATCCTAGAGCACATCTTGGATAATAATCCCCAGAGGATACTTCTGATTACAAGAGCTCTTGCACATGGGCTGCACTAATTAAAAACCAGAAGTTGCTGTGGTGTAACAAGTGCCCTTTGAGTAGGCATCACCCTCACAGCACAGCTTGGAGCAGTTATGGCACAGGGAACAAGCACAGGACAAGGAGGGAAGACTCAGACATCATCTCTATCACCTGCTCCCCCATTGTTCTGCCTCCCTTCTCCACAGACACAGCAAACTCACAGACAAACATCCAGCAGTGCATGCACAAAGCTGTGCCTCTGCAATAAAACACTTCTGCATGTCCCTCTTGCAAAACACTATTTTGCTTTTGCCTTTTGATCCACACACTGATCACACCTCCCTTTTTAAAAACACCAAAGCCACTCCCCCCCCAAAACCCAAACAAACAAACAAACAAAACCACACCAAAAAAACCCACAACAAAACAAAGCAAAAAACAAAATAAATAAATACCCAAAGAAAGCACAAAACTGAACTATTCATCTGTTCATGCCTGAAATCCAAATTTGATGATTTGCTCAAATTCTGAGCAAGTAAATGAGACTCAACAGTACAATCATGCAAGAAGCCCCTAAGACACAGGCTCAGGTCTGTGAATCCATGCCCATGCAAACACACTTACCTCTCGTAGTTATTTCCTGAACTAGCTCACACACACACACAACAGTCTGTAAGAAGCAGTTATGATAAACAGAAGGTACCAGCAGTCATATGAACTGTGGTACTGTGGCCCTGCAGGGGACTTAACATCGGGATCCCATCATTCCTCTGTGTAACCTGAGCTGGTCACCCTCCTGAACCTGGCTGTTTCAACGGCTGGTCAGAGAACAATACTGACCAAACCCCACAGCTGAAAAATGCCAAAACCTGAATTCTAACATAGACCACTCCAAGCTAAAAATATTCCCTTGTTCTTTTTTGCCATTTATAAATGTTTCACAGAGAAAATACTGTAATTTCACTTACCTTTGAAAATCTTCCTCAGATATGACAAGGTTATAAAGGAAAAAAGGATCAGTATCATCAGTCAATCGAACAGCTAAATCCTGAAAAGATGTACATTTAAATATGATTAAAATATTATAAGCTACCCAGGAGTCTTTAAATATTTTAAACCAGCATTGCAAACGGTATTGAATGTTTTTGCTGTTTAGCCAAAAATACAATAGAAATGTGGCAACCAATTCAGAATGTTTAAAACATTACCATTTAACACAACTTCAAATATCCCAGCGGGAAAGCAAGGAAAACTCTTATGCAGTACATTAGGCCCAAGCAGCTGCTCCCTGTAACAGGGCTCGCCCCTGTGGGAAGGATATGCCCTAGCAGAAGTACAGAAGTAAGGAAAAACATGTCAGCTGTCCCAACATAATGAAGTGTGACCACAGCACATGAAAATACACACAGCTGCAACTTGTTTCAGTAACCCAGGTGCCAGTAACACCAACAAAACTCTCAGCTGGAGACACATAAACAAACTCAGGGATTTATACACACAGACAGGTGAAGTTAAAACTAATGCCACCCAAGCCAGCTGGGGTGGATTGATGGGTGGGATAAAAATGCCTGCTTGGTCTGATGTCCCATCAAGCACTGGAAGTTCTCTCTCAGACTGATCACTCCCTGCTGTACTCAACTGCAAGTCCAGGCTCCCCCTGACACAGGCTGCAGCTCAGTACACACTTCTAACTGAACTGCTCCTGCACAGTGGGAAGTAATATTACCACTGCCACCAGCAGCAGAATCTTACCAAAAGCTGCTATACTGCTTTACAAACAAATCTTTATTCAGCAACACTATAACCAACCCACGACCAATCTTAACATCATGCCAGGGGAATGAACAGTTTGGTGACAAATCAGACATACAACAGAAGAGATTAAAAAATCTCCAGTACTCGTCTCATTGCTATTTTCCCTGAGAAAGATTTTTTTTTCTTACTCCCAATTTAGTACCTTGAACTAAAGGTACTCTTAATCTCTAACTCATGTTCCCCTGAGCATCTCCAAACACTTTTAATGTGCAAGTTTGCTAAGAGCCATCAACAGCTATACTAAAATAGAGGACTAAAAAGGCTGGGGGGAGGCAGAGGTGGAAAAATGCAATACCAAACCAACTAAGCTACTAAAAAAATTATATAAAAAGTAAAGTTAAATGGAAACACTAAAATCCCATTTTGCTTTTCCTACTTATCCATTTATACAATGAAACTCAGGTAATACCTAATGAATGACAGAGATATGATTCATTTACAAACCTTTTTATGAACAGGATTAGAAATTGACAGTAGTTCAATATTCACTCGAATATTTAATCTCCTGTGTACAAAAAGATGAAATTCAGTAATAAAGCAAGAAAACATTCCCCAAATAACATGCGTTCACAGCTGCATTACAGCAATCAATGGCATTTTAAAAATAAAAATTTAGGCAGAAACATTACGAAAGTTCGCACAGATGACTACAACTAAGATACAAGTTTTGGTCATTGCAGCTCCTCAGTCAGAGCTGCTTTTTTTGCTGCTTGCTTGTTATCCACCTTGCTATTTAAATAGCAAGGCAGAAGTTTTGAAACTTTGTCCAGAACTAGAACTTTTGGAAAAGCCTGTTGAAGTTTATCAACGACTGCTCCAACTTCTGATAATCGTTTATACAGCGCTACCTTGTCTTCAACGACTTCTTGTAGAGTACGAAGTCACTTGTAATACAACACACACCACGGACATCAGCCTTTCCGCCTTCTCACACAGGTGAGCCAGGAAAAGGCTGTCTAATCCAGACAGGACCCACAGTGCCGAAACTCATTCTATTTTGAAGAGACGCTTCACATACAGAATACCTGGGCTTCCCCAAACACCACCGCCGTGCGCACCCTCGCACGGGTGGCTCAGTCCCGCGGGTCCCTGGGCCGCGGGGCGCTGAGGAGGCCGCGGTCGGCCCGGGGGTGCGGCGGGGGAGAGGCGGGCCGGCCCGCGGGCAACGCTGCGGCCAAGGAGACGCCAAACACCGCGCGGGGCCCGGCAGCCGCCCGGCCCTCGAGTGGCCTCAGCCCCGGGCACAGCGGCGCTTCTGCCGAGCCACTGCGAGTTCTGCAGGCGCCCCGCCGGCCCCGCTCCCTTGACGAGGCACCCACGGCGACCGCCCGGCCCTCGCCGGCTGCCCCGGGCCTCGCCAGACCCGGTCCGTCCCTCACCCGGAGGATGCCCGCAGCAACCCCAAAGCGCAGGTACCGCAGAGCGCTGCCCAGCAGCGCTCAGAGCACAGGGCAGGCGGGAGGAAAGCGCCTGTGGGTCCCAGCCCCTCTGAGGAGCGCAGAGAGGCTCCCGCACAGCCGGCCGGCCCGCACTCACCGCTCCTCGCAGCCGCAGCCCCGCACTCGCACCGACACCGCCCGATCGAAGATCCGTTCCGCCGCCATCTTGCTCCCGCCCGCGGGGAGGGGCCGTAACATGGCGGCGCGGGGGCCGCCGGGAGCGGCGATGGCGGCGGCGGAGCCGGAGCCGGGGCGCTGCGCTCACTTCGTGCTGAGGAAGCGGCGCTTCTGCAGGATGATCCCGGCGCCCGGCAGGCGCTTCTGCGGAGAGCACGGCCACGAGGAGGTGCAGGGACCCTTCTCCGGCCGGCCGGGAGGGTGGGCGGGCTCGGGGTCTGGCGGCGTGGGGGGGAGAGGCAGCGCCTGTGCCTTCCCTTGAGCCTTCGTGTGCCGAGCACTCGCTTCAGCCCAGCAGTACCGCTGCCCTTGCATTAGGGGTTTATTCTTTTAGGATCCAGTCGAGTATTAAGTTCCCGTCTCAGTTTCTCCGTTCCGGTTAATCCACCTATTCTGAATAGGTGTTTTATGAAGCTGATGCCCCTCAACAGCTTTTTTGAAACAGGACGCTGAATGCATGCTGAAGTGTTTTCTAAAACTTTTCTAACTAGGAACAAAATGACAGAAAAAGAATTCCGTGCCCTCTTGATCCAAAACAGTGAGTATATGTAAATGCTTTTCCTGTTCTTTGTCAGTATTCACATGATACTTACTTTTCTCTCTATTTGGCTTCTAGCACTGTGTATGAAGATCAACTACAAAAGCATTTAAAAAAATGTAACTCAAGAGAGAAGCCAAAGCCCGTAAGTGCAGTGTAATTTCAGCACTTCCTCTCGGATTTAAGACCTTAAACATTACCCAGACAGGACCCATTTTCTGTGCTGACAGCAGCTGTGAGCTGCAGGGCAGCAGTTCTAGCAAAGCACTGCTGTAAGGCAGGATGGAAGCTCAATAAGTACTTGCTGAAATGCAACTCACATTCCAGTCCCCACATATTCTCTGCCCCTTCTGATTGTAATTTGGTACAGTTTTCCAGTTCTTAGTTACAAATAAAAACGTTGGATTCATTTTTCTCAGAAACGCACCCAGGGAACGGGCTCTCACAATGCCATTCATTTCAGAGGCTGGGTGAGAGGCTGTCCTGGGAAAGTAAAACCGGCAGGGAGGCTCCAGGTATTCCAGCCAACTGCCCGCTCCAGGCAGGCTGGCAGTGAGACACAGAAACCTTGGCTGACAGCTGCTGAGGGAACAGGACATGTGTTTTAACAGCTCTTCCAAGAAAGCAGAGGATGGCTTCTTTATTCCCTGCCTTTCTGCTTTATTAGTAATACCTGGGAAACCTTAGTAATACCCAAGGTGTATTACCTTAGTAGTAATACCTGCACCTTTAGTAATACCTGGGAAACCTTAAAATGGTCTCTGGAATCTGTCCAGTAAGCACTGACTGCACAATTGTTATTAACATGTTCAATCTTGTAAAACTGTGTCAGAAGAGTAATTTGTGGCTAGGATTCAGGATCAGACTATAGGAAGAAAAATTACTTGGAAAATCTTACTTCAGTGGATTCCTATTGCTACATACCTTACCATAAGAACACTGAAGAATTTAGCTATTTGCTTCCTGGTAATTAACGGAATCAAATTTATTTTCTGGTGACTTTTTTAAAGGTCTACTTTGTTCAAGATATTAATGCCGGTTTAAAAGATGTAGCAGAAATACCAGAAAAACAAGTGAGTACATTATTTGGTTGTAAGTTCAGTCCTTACATTACATGTTGCAATTTGTCATATGACTATAAAAATACAGAAAAATTAAATGGTCTCATATTTATTGGTGTCGCTTTCTTTTTCCTTGAAAAGGTTCCTCTATCTTCTCTCTCTATCGAAGAGCTGCAGAACTTAATTATCAAGTTGAAAAAAGCAAGTAATGGTGAGCTTAATACTAAATACTAAAAATAAGAGGTTTTAAATTGATTAAATATTTCATTGATATTTTTGTTGTTAGATACCTGTAAAAAGATGAGACCAGTGGCATAAAACACATCTGAAATAATTATCAGGCGGACTTCCAATAGCTAAATTTTACTACAGAAAGTAAACTAGATTGAAAGAATGATGACACACCAATCCTGTGTTCCCTTCCTTTTGTTTTTCTTTTTTTTTCACACTCTGATATCACTACAGATAACAATACAGCTCTGTTATATGGTAATAGATTTATGCTCCCAACAGACTGTTTTGTTAGTGCTACAAATTGAGTTCATATCACAGTTGTGATGTGTGTTACAAACTAGGAACTCTTGGAAACTGGAAAGCTATACCTGAAAATTTTGCATTTGCCTGCAGGCCTGGAACTTCATCTTAAGGAACAAATACTGTCCCACCAGGCTTTACAAGAAGCCTTAAATGACCCAAAGAATGGGGAATCTGCTTTCAAACACCTGAAACAACAGGTTTGGTCTGATTTACTCATAACTATAGAGAGGTTTGAATGTGAAATTATGCTGCTGCAAATTTGAGAGAGTGAGTGGGTGCATTGCGCCAGTTGCTTCCTGCAGAGGAAGTCTGTTATGATAAAACAGAAGATACAATCCCTTTCCTCTGTACTCACATCATCTTTTCCCTAATCCCTCACTGAAAAGAAGGCTTAAAAAAGTCTTCTGCAGTTCGGTGAAGGAATAATTTTTCTATAAGACATTACAATACACAGTGTAAATACTTGCTTGGTTCACAAATTCTTTTGATGTTTGTAGGCTTCTATTTTAGGTAACATGGAAAGATTGCATTTACTTGGTCCAGGAAGGTGTTTTGTTGAGTTTGGAGCTGGGCGAGGAAAGCTGTCTCATTGGGTTGATGTTGCCTTACAGAATGTTGAAAGTGTTCAGTTTTTGCTTGTGGAAAGGGCAACCACAAGATTCAAGGTAAGGGGATATTGTCACATTAGTAAAGTATAATTTTTAAACCATTGCTATTGAAGCTGTTAGTATTTATTTTTTATCCTCAATAAATTTAAATTTTACAAGTTATGCGTTCCATACTTCACCAATAGCAAATTTATTAGAAAAAAATCCTGGTGTTTAATGTTGGAAATTCAAAGATGTTGACTTGACAGGAAAAAAGTCTGACATTAACACCTGGAGCAAAATTATAATTATTTGTGGCCACTCCTACTTAATGATCTTGTTCTGTTTAAACAGGTGGATGGAAAACATAAAAGGAGAGATTCTATATTTGAGAGACTTCAAGTAGACATTCAGCACTTATGCTTAAGTAAGTTCCTTCTTGGCCTGTGTCATTCTGAAATAGAGGCTTATTTTTAAATTTCGAATACTGGGGTTCCAATCAGTTTGTATGCAGCACACTTAAATATACTTGGTTTTGAAGATTATTCTCAGTGGTTGCTTGGACATGTTGATGCTGTGTGTATACACATATATACACACAAGCATGTGTAAATATACATAGATACACACATACATATATATTAAATGGAGTTTTGAAGTTTTCTGCTTTTTATACACTCACGGGACATCATTACAGGTGAGAAGTACCAAAACAAATACATTTTGAAGGTTTTTTAGTGCTTGCAGGATTTAACGTGTTTGCATTGTTTGTTTTATGTGTAGCATTAAGCAAGTCATGCACCATCAATGCTACAGAATTTGTGGGAGCACCTGTCAGCAGGAGATGCATCAATGTCATATTTACCTTTCATAGGCTGTATAGAAAGGCTGAAATGTTTAAATATGCTTCCCAGCCTCAGCATCCTATTCTTTTAATTTGTCTTAACAAAAGACTCTTTCCTTTGAATAGCTTATAACTGAATGTACCAATCATTTTTAGTAGTGTACCATGTACCATGTATTTTTAGTAGTGGCAAACATTTATTTCTAAGTTTTCTTATTTAAAAAAAAACATACAGGTGGTGGGGTAAGTTGTGGATTGGATGGGGGTTTTGTTGGTTGGTTTTTTTTTCCCCTGCAGGTAAGGTACCTATTTTGGAGAAGAAAAAACTACCAGTGGTAGGAATTGGGAAGCATTTGTGTGGTGCTGCGACAGGTATGAATTACAGATGTGTGAACTACAGAAAGTCAGGATACTAAACCTTGTGTTCTGGACTGATCTTCCAAACTGTCCTTTGAAGCTGTTCTTGCTCTCTAACCCTTTGTTGGTGAATACAGTAATTATATTCTAAATATCTGTTGACTCCAGTGGAATAGTAAAAGGATAATAGATGTAAGGATACTTTAGGCAGAAGTGAAGCCTTTCTTGGCTTTAATAGATTAGAACAGAGAATAGTGTGTGGTGGCATGGGTCATGTATTTGAGAGTACTTTTTTTAGCACAGTTGCCTCTTCTTTGAAATATTTTTCTTTCTAAATTTTTATTGGCTGTCTGAATATGTATCCCAAACACAAATAGGATTGTGTATCTGTCCTGATAACTTTAAACTAATACAGTTTTTCTAATGTTATATGGCTACTACGTAGAGAAAGACATCTGAAATATGACACCTTTATAGGTACTGTGACAAAGATGACACAGTTATGCATTTAAGAAGTACATGTGCATATTAAATAGATGGTGTCCTAGATATCACACTTTTAGAGCAAATACATGTGTGTTTTACAGGGAGGATATTCTCCTACAGTATGCCAATTTTTTAACCAAACTCTTTTAAATTCACTTGTGCAGAACAAATATTCGGAGGATAAGCCCTTAGAAGCTCCAAAAGGTCTCATAATATTAATTTGGCATTTAATGTTTTCAAAGCATGTTTGTAATTTTTAGTTATCATTGAACTTGCTTTTTGGCTTAATTTATGATGTATAATTTTATTTTTCTTTGTGGGAAGCATTCCCACATTCCCAACCATGATACAGCCTGTATAAATAATGGCCTGGTGTTTATGGATATTTTTTGGGGGGGATGTATTTATTCCCAGATCTTGCTTTGAGATGCTTGGTTGAAAGTTACGCCACTTGCTGTGATGGCGAAGATGAAGAGCCTGCACCAAAACGCTCCAGGGCTGCTCAGACAGAGGTGACTCCTCAGAGATCTGCTGGTAATGAAAGCACCACAGAAGACCATAAGCCTGTAGCTGGAATTGTTATTGCTCTGTGTTGCCATCACAAGTGTGACTGGACACATTATGTAGGCAGAGAGTTCTTTAAATCAGTAGGACTGGGACCAGTGGAATTTCATTATTTTCAGAGAATGAGTAGTTGGGCCACTTGTGGCATGCGAGAAACCACAAGCAAAGCTTCTACAAGTGAAGACAGTGAAGATCAAACTGATGACACAGAAGAACATGAGCAAACACTCAGCAGGACAGAGAGTGGTTCAGATACTTTACAAGGGTATGTACATTTTCTTTTCCTAGCAAATGGACTCTAGCAGAAAAGCTATGTATAGTGGCACATTAAATTGTTTTGGGTCCTCAAAAGGATGCATTTTGCAGGAACATTTAGTTACTAAACTTATGGAAATTTTACTTCAAAAATGCAATTTTCATGGACATACATTTCAAAATATTTCAACAGTCATGCTTGCCTGACTGAAATGAACTTACAGTGATTTCAGTAGTTTTTCTAAGCTTAACTACTAATGTTAACTAACAAAACTATTTCCTGACAGCTGTTCATTCTTTCCCTCCTTTCTCTGAACTAGGCTACTGAGTGCTGAGGAACGAAAGGAGATCGGTTGCCTGTGTAAGCGGCTGATTGATCATGGCCGGATTGAGTATTTACAGCAACAAGGATACAAGGCTGCACTACAGTATTATACAGAGTCTGCTGTGTCCTTGGAGAATGTGCTGTTGACAGCTGTCCCAAGTCCTTCTTTGATACCAGAGCCAACTATATGACAGGAGATAGATTTGGAATTGGTAGGGAAAAAAACCAAACCCTATGAAACTCATCTGGATTTTTTTAAAAAGCTAATTCATTTCTTACAAAAAAACCTTTTTGTCGTCTTTCCTGTACCCAGGAAAAGGTCTTATATTTTTCAGTTTCACTGGGAATTACAAATATGCAAACCAGTTCACATCAGTGGAAATATAAAATCCCTCAGAATATTTGAAACCTGTTGTAGCCTCGTTGCTGTGAAGAAGTGTACTTGATATTTTCTTCCATTCACAGTTACATTCTTTATTCATTTGGATTCATGACAGGAGAAGAATCAGAAGTACAACTTTCCAGATTTCCTGAAAGACAATAGGTTGAAATAAGAGAAGTTAACGTACTTTATTTTCACTTTGAAGTTCAGAATAGCTTTGTATTTCCTTTTAAAATATTTAAGTAGACCTAAGTACTTTCATCAGCCTGTGCTGCTAGGGAATCTATTCAGGAAGAAAACTTATGTCTAAAGTGTCATCTTGGTATAATTTTGTAATTTTGTAATGAAATATTGATAAGAAAAAAGCTGGCTTAATGTTCTAAATCAAGAGTGTTTCATTCATTTTTTAAGCCTTCACAAAACACAGACTGAAGATCAGAGAGAACATTTTATATCTGCACTGAAGTGCTCTCTGCAAGTAACAGCTGCCAGCTGAACATCTGTTCCAAAGTGCTTATTTGGGTCTCTTAGTGCAACATTTAAGCTGTTACTTTGGAGACTATGAACAGTGAATATTTGTCATGTTTTAGAAGTGGGATGAAACTGTGGGGGTGTTGTGTTTAAGTGTCTTTATTTTGTGTCAGGGAAAACAAGTTGTGAGAAACATCTGTTTTATCAGGTGTTGATAGTTCATTGCTAAAAGATGTATGTTGGGAACATAGGCATTTTTCCCTTAATCCTGCTCTGAAAATACCATCTGAACAACATCCAAAAGTAGGAAAAGTTGAGCTTCATGAATTAAAGGGTGCTAGAAGACCTTGTAAACTATGTAAACTGATTATATTGCAAATACAAAAGACAGTCATCAGCTTCTAGTTATTCATAGTATAGATAACTCAGGCACATTTATTCCAATGCTCCATTGTTCCAGTATGTTCCTATGCTGTTTGTGGTGAAGACCTACTGTGCCAACTCCTGTTAGAAGTGCCCCTGCCCTCAGTAAAAGCCTGTTTACAGATTTTTTTGAAAAAGCTATTCATTTATTAAGGATTATTCATGTTTCATTTCTATACATATCCTAGGTTTTATTTATCCAGTTTACCCCTCTCTTCCTCACTGTATTGTGGAGAGATGAGAATTAATAAAAAAGCCGTGCCTGTTTTCTTGAGTGACTCCTGGATATACATATGCATGAAGTCAATGCCAAACATTTCCTGTTGCTCCTCCTCGTCTGGGTTCTCACACAGAGGGAGTGTCACCTCTAGCTCCAGTGGGTTGTCTCTGAAGTTGACAAATCTAGGAATTCACCAGAAACTATTACTCTTGCGGTAAGTCTTGTCCAGAGAAAATAATTCTTTTGAAAGTGAATTAAGATTACTCAAGCACTATTTTAAGAAAAATGAAATTAAACTTTTGTTATACTAAACTCACCACAGTATCAGTAGTATTAAATAAACTAAGAAGATGCTATCTAACAGTAGTTGATTGTGATGGCAAAAAACATTGTGGTCCTCATAATTTTTTGTCAGTTTTTGACCCCATTGTCAGGTGTATTGAGCTTTCACAAACAGGTGAGTGGACGAGAACAGTGCAAATGCCTCCTCCCAGCTTTGCAAGGCAGGAGCCAGTCCTGTCTCTCTTTATTCTAGGTCCATCCTTGGGCCTGTGCTTGTATATATTTAGTTAAGGAGGTGCTTCCAAAAGAGCTGAGAACAGGAACTGTCTTACTGGGTTAGGCATGATTTATGCAGACTAGCATTGTTTCTCTAAAATGGCCAACATCCAGCAATCCAAATGAAAATGCAAACAACAGGAAAGTTTCTGTCATGGTATACTAAGGAGTAGTTCAAATTCTACTGTGGATGTTACAGGCCTGGGTGCGGGGAGATTTTAGTTTTCTGACAGGCGTCTGTGTGAAAGCCTTGCTTTCTCACGGACGCTGTGGGAAAACAGTTCAGAGATATTGTAAACTATGGTATTGTTATGATACCAAGGAAGAAAATACATGAGGTAAGAGTTACTGGGTCCAGCCAATCCCACTGGGGGGTGGCTGGTCAGTTAACCAATAACCTTATGTCAGTCCAGCATGCTAAGGTATATAAGCACATCTGTAAATTAATGAAGTGTCGGTTTTCTTATCTCCATAAAACCGTCCGCGTCGTTTCTCACTGGGACTCTGCTCACTAGCGACATTCTACCAGTTAAGAATTTACATTATTTTTTCTTATTAAGTACAGGAGAGTTTCATCCATGTCCTTAAATATAATATATATTTTTTAATCTGAATGCTTGATTTCTCAGTGGCAAAATTCTACTTTTTGTCACTTTTATGCCTGCCACGTATTTTTCTGCAAGCTCTTGCCTTTAGAGAGTGATATAAAAGGGCAATTACAGGGGGAGGGCTATGAAATGAGAAAATGTATCATAGTGTACTTTTTCATGTGAGACTGTAGTTATCATCATTTACTTCTTTTACTAAGTTTCACAACACAAAGCTTGCTTGACTAGATCCTTAATTGTTGTTAATCTGTGTAATTATGCTGATTCATTGTGTCCATCTGTACAACTCTGGTAATGTCTTTTCCTCTCCCTTAGTATCACTATGATACACAACTCAGGGGAGGCTTTTAAAACTATTTTCTAGTATTTTCATTTGTATTTCTATTGCTTTTTCTTACCTCAGATTTGTCATGTCCTTCATACAAGCTGGAATATCCTTAAGTTTGTTGTTGCTAAGAACAAGAGTACTAAGATTTTTCATATTACCAATGGTTTCTGGCAAAGAGTTTATTTCATTCCTTTGGAGCCATAAAGTGTGAAGGTTCTCCATTCTGAAAAATAGGTATTTGTGCAATAAATCAAGATTTAGAAAATAGATCATATCAGTCATTCCCATAAAATAATTAATTTTTCAGCCACATAAAGGACTCATAATGCAGCAAGTATCAAAGGAAACCCCATATCCAAGTAATCACCTAATCTCTGTTCAAAAATATCATCGACAATAAATATTTAACCTTATAGTTGATACTGAATTTATTGTTAATTGAATGGGTTATTTCAGCTCATCCAAAACATCACACTAGGGCTGATAAAATCTTGACTTTGGAGTGAGGTTAACATAAAAATTATCTATTGAAGTATTTATTAATTAGAATTTCAATGCAATGGAATTGGGACTAAGATGAGCTTTGAGCTTTACTTACCTGTCAATTGCATCAGGAAGCTCCTGGAGTTTGTTTCCCCCCATATCTAACCATTCTAGGTTTGGCATGTTGAGAAGAGCTGAAGGGATGGTAGTAAACTGATTCATGCACAGATCTATGTGTGAAAGCTTCTTTAAATCACTGAGCTGAAAAGAAGGGGAGATTTAATCCAACTTTGTGTAGCTGTTGCAGCAGTACAGCAGTGCTCTAATAATGTTGAGAAACATTAAAACACATTTTGGAGCCAGTAAACACAGAATGGTTTTGAGTTACAATAGCTGATAGTACCTAACAATAAGGTATCTTATAAGTTTTGCCTGGAAGGTAGGGGGGTTTGGAACTGATAAGGCAGCAGACCTTTACCTCCCACCCAGCAGCGAGTGCCCTAACTGCTGGCTACAATGCAGCTATGCCCCAAGCCTCAAGAAAAGGAATTTTAAAGACAGCACTGTCCTTAGTATTTCATACTCCATGCAATATGCCATTTTCGTTAGTCAAATATTTAGATTTTTATGCATCAAATTGCATGGACTGTATTTTAGAGTGAATCTTGACACCTTCCATGCTGTGAAGTCTACTAATCTGGCAAAACATCTAAAAATGCAACATAGTGTCACAGCACCTAGGTGCTTTGGTGAATCGCCTTCAGGTGCTTTTGCAATGTTCAAGTGATAAGTGATACAAAGATGTTTTATGGCAGATCTGGTGCAACTGTTTAAACACTGAATGCCACTCAAGTGCACATAACCAAAGCTTCACAGTTTCACATTGCTGCAGTCTCCATAGGACAGAACTATGGATTTTCTACATTACCCTATGCAGCCTGTATCCACATAGATTTTGGAAATTCTGGATTTTGCTTAATAGTGTATATTTCCCTTTGAAAAGTCTGTGTTGGCTATTGCTGTTTGGACTCACTCAATTTTGCAAGGCACTGATAGGTGTCAACTATTGCCACGACTGGCATTTTAAATAAATTAAAACAAGCAAATATGGTTACATACTTGTCATCTCTATCTATGAGACTAATAGTTAGAGATGCAGCTCTCACATTTAGGTGAGTTCAAACTAAAGTTCCATAGTAGGCAAGTAGTTGTCTTTAGTCTCTCATAATTGTTTTCAACATTTGAGAACAACAATTGTTCAACTCTGCACAGGCAATTGTAGAAATCACACAACCCCTTTTCAGAGCTAGCTGTTCTGGTAAACATGCTTACAGTTGTGTCCTGGCATATGGTACAAATTTATACTCTCAAATGTAAAAAGGGAACTTCTCTGTGCTAAGGCATCAGACTCTTAGTGGGGTAAATCAGTGAAGATATCCAGGCTAAACAAATTGATATGGAGTGTATCACTGCCCTCCCAGCACTGCCAAGTCATTTATCTGGCCAAAATAAAGACTGGCTCCTTCAGCTGCTCAGGTATGTGCTTCTCATGTGGCTTCAATTTGACCAGTCATAGAAAGATTGTTCACATCAGTGTTTCTGGGGAGTAGTGTGCAATCACAGTATCACAGCAAATCTGAAAACAGAAGTGCAATGTGTAATGATAACTGGCTTTGGATAAATTCAAAATATGCATTAAACAAAACTAAACAGTCTGTCAAAACCTGAGGAGGAAGATCACAGATATTCCTGTTGACAGCCAGTTCCAATCTTTCCAGGCTGATGCAGTTACATATTTCCTTAGGAACAGATTTTATTCTGTTGTAGCTGAGAAGCAGCTCTTGGAGGCTGGTCAGCTGGCCTGTAGAGAGCACAAATGAGAAATGTTCATGTTTATTCTATTTGAAGCACAATATTACTTGTTTTGTCTTATCCTTTTACTGTTATATAAATGCTCTGTGTTCTCACAAAACAAAACAAAACAAAAATCACTGAACTGCAAATAGTAGCACTTTAGGACTCTTTAGTACAGAACTGAACTTTAGTTGAGTGCTTCAAGGAAAAACCCAAAACCAAAAAATTATGACTAGGCTACTCATGCTGTGGATTCAGAACATGAAGTCTGTTTTTCAATATCACTTTGCTAGCTGCATTCTGATGTCTAGTCCCTGCTGTGCAAACAGGCTCTTTTTTTTATCATGGGGAGCTTTCATAGAGAAATGTCTCTTCCATCCAGCCCCATTTTTAGTTTAAAGGGAATCTATGGTTTGGAGATCTCTATCTCACTGTCCCATATAAATAATCTGTTTTCTTACTACCCAGTAGGATTATAAGACCAGCAAAGGGCACAAAAATGGCACATTTGTGCAAGACCAATTTTCTTAGAAAAGTGGCTTAAAATAAAAGAAAGCACAGCTCACCAATTTCTTTAGGTACACTTTCAATTGAATTCCGGGATAGATCCAGAACAACAAGACTGTGAAATCTTCCAATAAACTGAGGAATTTTCTGCAAACTAGTTCTGTGAAGCTGCCATTCCTGGAGATGGATTAGTTTCAATAAGCATGAAGGTAATGTCTACAACAAGAAATATGAACCAGAAGAAATTCAGCTTAGTATGCAGGAAGAATACAGGCTGAAGCAGAAATTTTATTTGAAACACTAACAGTCTGTCCTTCTTCTTAAGCCATACTGTAACATGTGGGTTACAAAATGAATCCTGGGAACTGTTTTCTAAAATATGCTAAAAATAGCAAGCATAATTGATATGATTTTAATGTTATACATAGTAGGAAAAGGTTTCTATTTGATAAAGGTTTACATCAATATATTAGGAAAATGTTCTTCCTCTGGCAGGTAGTTTGGCACTGGAACAGACTCCCCAGGGAAGTGGTCACAGCCTCAACCCTAACAGAGTTCAGGAAATGTCTGTACAATGCTCTCAGGCACAGGGTATGACTCTTGGAGATGGTGCTGTGCTGGGCCAGGAGTTGGACTCTCTGAACTCAGCATGTTCCATGATTCCATGATCCTGAAGTGAACACCAATGTGAGTTGTCATTCTGATCACAGATTTAACCTGCCCACTTTTGGCTCCCAGGATTTAAATACCTGCACTTCTGTCATTGACAAGTTTCAGGCTTGTTTTTGTTTGTTTGTTTCTTTTTTTAAAAAAATTCAATATAATGGAAGATGAAACTGCTCTAAATTGATTTTTGCACATTAAGGGAGATCTAAATTCTATTTCCTACTCTGTCAATAAAAACAGTGAGCAGCTGAGAGCAGAAGAGCTGAGGGATAATAAAACTACAATGTCTGTATGCAAAGAGTTCTGGACAAGGACCACTGGCCTGCAGACCACCAGAGTTTGGCTGGGTCTGGCTGTCATGTTCTCACTGGCCTCAACACAGACTAATTCTCATCACTTTCTAGGAGCTGGGCTCTGTGTTTCTGCATGGCTCAGAGCACTGGTGGCCTTCACTCTGCCAGCATTAACAGCAGATTACCCCTGTGCATGAGAAACAACAGTAACAGTGTTCTGGGAATCTACAGGCTCATTCTCACTCTTAGATAGAGAAAATAAACAATAAGAAATATTTTCATGCACCCAAATACAGAGGGTTTTCACCTTGATACATTTCAGTAGTTCTGGTGTGTGAATGTTAAATGAGAATTTACATAATGAAAATCATAATTTGCAGTGTAAATAATTTCTAATTCAGAAAAGCCTTTTGGGCTTTGTTTTTACAGGGTAATGCTTAACATTCAGGACTAAAAACCACCCAGCTTGCTTTCACACTCACAACAGTGTGTCCCAATTCACTGTTAGCAAAGCACAGTGAGCAGTTAATAGAACAAAAATAGTACCACTGTAAGTGTAAAGTTGTAAATAGTAGTTTTCTAATGCATCAGTCATTCAACCCAAGCAGCAGTCATTCCTATCAGCACTACCTTCCATTCTTCTTCCTCTATTCTTAAAATTGCTCTTCCACCTTCATTAATAACTTTTTCTTTGAGCTTTGCTAAAGCAGCTCTCTCCTCCCAGACAAGCAGTAGCCTACAAGGGAAAGAAGATCTGCCAGTGGTGCCACAATGAATACAGCCAACAAATACTATCCTATTTTCTGGAAATAAAAGAGACAATTGTCTTATTGTCAAATAACACTAATTATATCTGGATGTTAATATACTATCAGTTAGAGAGAAGACAAACAATGTTCAGCTAAGGTAATTTATAGGAATTCTATTTACAGTTCTTCAGATTTACATTCAGAAGGAGGACATAATTCACTTCCAACATGTTACAACAGGGCCACAGAATATAAAGTCATGTGGAATTAAGTTCCAAACCACATTTTGAAGCAGTCTCCTAAAATGAAAGCCTTCCATTCCACCACATATAAGGGCAACAAAATAAGGTCAATCAGCTTCTTTTAGCTTGATTTCCAAAGGGGACTTAAACAAGAATTACAACAACAAGGCAATTATTTTCCTTTCTGCTTGTATTCTCCAGTAACTTCTGAATTTGTTGTTCCATTTCAAACACATCTGATAAATTAGGAGTTCCAAAAATAGAATGCTAAATTTCTTCAAATTTCATAAGATTGCTGGCCAGACAGAAGACCAAGCAACCCTGTTAATAACTCAGTGGAGAAGAAAGCGTAACAAATCTTCACTGGTTAGAATATCTACACAGCAGAGGATTTTAGTATCTGAGTTCAGGGGATTTGGTCTGTATACTAATATTTTTATCACAGACACTAGATAAATTCTAATCACTGGGAATCCTGCTGGAGTAACAACTAAAGAATCAGAGTGTGGATGAGTTTGAAGAAACCAGTTACAGTCTTCTGAAATGTAACATATGGTCTAGCTTTGCACATACTTAAAGATCTACAATTCACCTACCTTCCTGCAGACCTCTGCCTGAATTCCTTTTCTTTCTGTAATTCTTCATTTATCTTGTGTATTCTCACTTCCCAGAGTGTCTTCACAGCAGTGAATGTTCCCAGGCAAACTGCAGTTTCAGCCATGATCCTTTACATGTTCAGATTTGGTAGCAGGAATCTGACTGAATTTGAGGCTCAGTGCACCACTTCATGTATCAGTTACCAGATGGGGACAGTGATGTGGAAACTAAAATACTGCAATACCCACTTCATTATGTTATTAAATTAGTTAATGTAAAGAACTGACAGGATTTTATTGACTGCTTTCTCTTTATAAAAATTGCTAATTGCACCCAGATAAATTTTATTATAATAAGAAATGGTATTTTTTGCAATCTC
The DNA here is from genome assembly GCA_013398055.1 of Ifrita kowaldi. NCBI lineage: Eukaryota > Metazoa > Chordata > Aves > Passeriformes > Cinclosomatidae > Ifrita > Ifrita kowaldi. The sequence goes on along the minus strand of VZRS01010078.1, from coordinate 187,213 downwards.
TGCATTCTTATCAGTGAACAACTGCTTCTCTCAGTTCCTTCCAATGGTAGGCTATGTATTGACCTTAATAATTATTAAATGTAGATTTGAGTACTCATTCCCATCCCAGGAAGAAATTAAGCTGTTACCTGCAATCTAAGGCAGTTAAATTCTGATAGCTGCATGCTGGCACCTACCTGATATAAATACTTGTAGCTACAGGAGTTTTGCACTTTACAAGAACTGAACTGTTCCTGGAAATTAATTAGTATACTATATTTGCATTCATTCTCTTCATAGCTTAACTCATTACAATGTATTTTATAGTTAGTAATGCTTTACCTTTAGGAAAAGGCTTTTAAATTCTTCTGATTTCTCTTTGAATGTTTGTGTAGCCGTACTGGGTATCAGAATTCACATTTAAAATTAAATTCAGTCTAAACTTTTGAAGTTATCTATCGTTTAGTGAGATAATTAATACATATTGTCCTGAAGAGCAGCAAAATAGGATACTCACTCATCCTAATCAGTGCATCCCTCTAAAAATCATTCTTATTTTCATTACTGGAGCCAAGACACTGATACTCAGATAAGCTTGCAGGGCTAAACTTCATGCCAGCAGCAGTGTACTCTGAACACTGATGATCTGAATGTTCCCTTTCTAACTTTTTACTGATACTTGTAGGGGCAAGCAAGAAAAATATCTTATATATGCTTCAAACTAAAAAAGTAAGGATAACTTTCTTCCAAACAAGCTGGTAGGTAACAACAAAAGAGGAATTCCATGTCTTTTCATACATATATTTCCCTACAATAATTGCTGCAGGTCTGCTTTTTTTACCAATCTTTTCTTTTATATTTGCTCTGTTATAATTTTGTATGGCCTGGATAAGCCACAACTGCTTAATGACCATTTTTGTGTTCAAACTGTCAGTCATTCTATTTTATGTTTACTGTGTCTTTTGCTAACATACTTATTTGTAAAGTCTGATTATACTGAAATCAAGTTAAAATCTGTAAGCAAATAAAATGTAAAATGTCAAGATTGCCTCCTGTTGCAAAAACAGCATAAAAATCAAATTATAAATCTTGAATAAAGAAGAATCTGGTCTAATACAATAATATGTATGATTCTTGGCTGTTCTCTGTTCATTTGGGAAAAATGGCAGGATTTGAGAAGTGACACAAATGGCAACTCCAGCATGGCACAGTGCAGTCTGGCCTTTGGGTTCCTACAGAGGGATAGGATTTTTTCCTGTAAAGAGAGGACTGTATCCTCTTTCCCTCCCCCACATCAATGTGATCACATTTACTAATTTGAAGGATTAGCTTCTCTTTCAGTGGTCATCAGAGTAACTACCCTTCCCCATCCCCATCCCAATATGCAACAGCAATGCAGTAATGCTATGTATGCATGAGGCTTTTTTGCTCCAGTTAGTGGTTACAATTCAAACTGCATGATTTTTTCAGGATGAAATTTCTACTGAGATCAAGTGATTAACTAATCTATAATTCCTTGTTGTTTAGAGACATTTTTGGAACTACAAGCCTTTTTAGGTAGAAAACTAGAAATCTTTTTATATAAATTGTGCAGAAAAGAGACATTTGTTAATAGTTGTACTACTAAACCCAGTATCATACTATACAGTCAAACCAATACTTACTTCTAGTAAAGCTTACTCTGGGCAACTCCCTTTTGCTGTGGAAAGTGTATTATTCAACAAGTACTGCCTTAGAACCATGAAATATCAAAGGGCCTAAGTATATGACTATTTTCAGGAGGATTTCATGACATAACATGACTACCATCAAAAAGTCCTTGTTCTTAGATCTTATTATTTGTCAAGAAAATAAAACCATAATAATCATGCCATCACAGCCAACAATTCAGAAGTGAATTCCCAAGCATGGCTGTAAAACAACTGCAAATTCACTCCCAAGTAATCAGATCTCCCAAAAACTTCACCTCCATGCATCAGAAAGTGTTTAACAACAACTTACCTCAATTATTTGGTGTGTTCAAGGATTTTTTGTGACTCATTGCTTTCTGGACAAGAGTGGAGATAAATTATGAATCTTGTCTGTATTACCAAACCCATTTAAAACCCTCACTCAGACTCCAATGCAATGTCAGTCTAGTTCTAATTTTAACCTATGCTGAGAATAGAAGGCATCACATGAGGCACTTTTGCAACTCCCCCAAGCATTTACCACTGTTAAAGTCTTCCCAGTTTGCAGAGTGTGACTGGGCTCCCCTAAACTAGACTCCCTTTAACAGAAGTTTAAAAATTGTGAACAAGTAGAACAAAGGACTACTTGTTATGCTACACAATGAGTTTGTTTTGAATTAAAAATCACAGTTAAAAAAAAAGGTTAGTATTGAATTAAAAACAACTGCTTTCTTTAGTAATGTTTCTCTGCAAGGTAGCTGATCTTCAAAGTGCTATTAAACAGCAACATTGACTAAATAGACTAGAAAAAATATTACATCACTAAGTATTTTACTCATTACTTTTGCCCATACTGAAGAATTCTCTTGCTGAAGAATTTTAGTGCAAATTATCACGTCCAGACAGAAAAATAATCTTTACCAGGATGTTCAGAGGGGTTATTACTCACCCCTTTTCATGCTTCCAATCATGAAACATATTTAACATTCTATTTCTTCAAATAGCCCTTGGAGAAGCTAAAAGGAGAACAAGTCTGTCAGAATCTTTTTCTTCAATCAAATGGAAAGAGAGAGACAATAATCACAGGTCACTATTTGAGGCAGAAGCCATAAAACTGGATAGTTCTAACCAATTGCACTGGAGCATAAAATGTGAAGATGAAATTTTAGAAGTAACATCAATTTGGTTATAACTCTACCACACTGAACTTTATAACAAAAAAACCTCCAACCCTCTCCAGTCCACTACCAACTAAATACATGAACACCAATTTCTACTTAAAAAGACACTAAGTACTTTAGCTTTCAATCTTCTTCTTGTGTAAATAAAATTATTCTGTCTTAAATATCTCAAAGTAATTTTATTGCTTTCTTTCATACACTTGTACTTCCTCAATTTATTTTCTCAATGGTCACCAGATTAAAAAATATCCTAAATCTTTTTCCTAAGCCCTTACCACAACAATATACTTGTAGGAAAGTAGATATTAGGCTGTGTTTTTTTGGTAGCCTTGAGTACAGTATGTTCTTTAAAGCTAGAAGAAAGAGTTTGAGTCACCTGTACAGGATTGCCTGCATAAAATTCACAAATAAAAACAATATTACTACAATTCTTTGTGGCTTTATATTTTTTATTAGGAATAAATAAATCTGATAAAAATGAAATAGGTGATAAGCATGATATATTAGTCAAACTTTGCAAGAAATAACCTTTATATAAAAGACCCTTATACCACAATAGAAATATTAATAGCACCTTACATGGATGCTCCACACTCCACCTCCTACATTACCAGCTTTCCTCTTATTCAGTCTCAGCATCATGGATAGCAGGGATTCTACCTCTGGTAGCCTGTCTCAAATCTTCACAGCTAAATGCAATAGACAACTTTGATCTACAATTTTGGAGAATGCTCCTGTTTTTGATACATCTAAAAAAAGGAGAAAATGTCCATTTTGTGCATTACAAATTCATTTTTAAGGCTATGTAACTGTCTTTTCTTGTGTCTGTGTGAAACTTATGTGTCTAGGAGGTATTCATATCCAACAGTTTTCTTCATATCTCCCATTAAATCACCAGTGCAATCCTCATGATTGTTTAGTTTACCTTAAAGCCACATAACAGTTTTCTGTTCTAAAGGCATTAACTTGAACCTATTCATTATGTGCCTTGTATCTGAGTTTAAGAAGTCCTTATCTCACACAGTAATTTTAATGTCCATTCTTTGTTGAATCTGATTAATCTGTCAAATTCTAGTATCTGAATATCAATAACACAATGCAAGCTTTTAGATCATGATCAGCTTACTGTCAGGCTTACCTAATGACAAAATAATAAAACAAGATCCTTCTTTTTTTATTTTGTTTTCTCTTTCTTTCTCATTTAGTTTTAACAGACAGATGCTTTCTATAAGAAATATAAATAACTGGAAAGCATTAAGGACTGAAACTACTTTCAGCCTTTAAAAATACAGGATATTCCAGAGAGTATTAAGGCCTTGATATTTATCAATCAGTGTTGTCAGTAAGCATTTGAATAAACATGGTCTCTTCATTTATAGTCTGATAAAGAGTACCTGTGCAAGTACTTGCCAGGAAAAAGTGGACTAGTGAAGGACTTAAGAGGTTTACTCAGTTAAACAACAAAAAGCTCTCTGGACATCTTACAGCAGAAGCATTAAAGGCATTTTATTTGTAAATGATTTTTGCATAATCCCTTTTGGGAATTCAGGTATTATTTGTTAAAATAAATTTACGTGTCCAAAATGGAAGAACTATGAGTATTCCCCTCCAAAATTCCCCTTCAGATTATAAATACTGCAGGTGTAGAGCAGTGGCACTCAGTCACACCAGCCTGACAATCATTCTTACTATAAAAGGCAAAATAAAGACATTCCACCACCATATTCAGAAGCTGTGACCTATTCAATTTGACAGGCTGCTGTAGAAGAAATTACAGCAATACTAATTAAAAGAAGTAACAACTAATTTAGACTGATACCAGCTGTTGAGAACTTTTAACCACATAACATTATTATATAACGCACGTAGCAAAGGGCACATGTTAGCAGAGACAGCTTATAACTATTCAGTCTAATCCACAGAGTTTAAAGGCATATTCTAGCCATGACCTCCTTTATTTAAGGTCCAGCAGCATTGAAGCAGGGTTCTCCAAGTAAGATTTCCACAAGTTGGAAAACCGGGCCATTGTAGCTCCATCAATGATGCGATGATCAGCTGACCAACTCACATTCATGATTTGTGCTTTAAATACTTCACCTTTGCCATTAAATCGAGGAAGAACCTAAAAATCAGAGGAAGGACAAAACCAGAAATAACAAATACTTTCATTAGCAAATCTGCATTTTTTTGGTCTTGTTAATTTGTTGATCCAAATTTAAACATTTTGCTGAATTAGAGACAGCAGTAGCACCATGCTAAAACCCAAGACCTTTCCATTACTGTTGGTGCTGTGGATTAGAATATATTGCAAGCCTGCATAATAAACGGTCCACAATAAACATTTCCACCAAAATGGAAATACTGAAACAGTAACAGCCTTTCCTGAATCAAAAATTTCCTCCTTAATAGTTTATTGCACTGCTAGTTCTCAAAGTGGCAGTTTCCTTAAAGCATCTCTAAAAAAATGGTCAGAGGAAGCACACAGAAGTAATTTCAGTTAATACTAATTTCATATCCAGCTTTGAGCTCAAATGTCTATATTAAAGAATTAAAGCCTGAAATTCGGAAAATATAAAACTGCCTTCACATTCAAAATTCTGTATGGATTCAGCTATCTGGCTCATGAAATTAAACTTCATTTTCAGAATACTTCTTAAGTTTTTTCCCTGATGATAGCAAAATTGCTATTGCTATTGCCATGCTGCAAAACTTGTAAAACTGTCTTTACATTGTTTCTTAGTAACTAGCAGGCTAAACACAGAAGTGAGTGAAATATAAGAGTATTCTAGAAAATAAATATGAATCTTTGGTGTAAGAGACTTCTAATTAAACATTTAAACATCTAAAAACACCACAAACTTTTCAACCATGAACTATGAAGTTTCTCTGCAACAAAAGGAGACTCCATATTTCATTTTCATGACCTTAGCTAACATTCACATCACTGAGATAAAGTTAATATACCTGTATCTTTCCAAGTGCTCCAATAGCTACTTCAGGAGGTAGTATCACTGGTTTGGTGTAAGTGCCACCAATCTAGAAAAGAAAAAGGTGAGGATATTATTTAACAATTTTTTTTAAGCAGATTGCCTTTCGAATTAATTGCTACAGTTTTGTTCTTTGCATATTAAACTTCAGTAAAGCTTGCATTTCAGAAGCAGATTTCAGATGTAGCTCTCATTTTTCCTGTACTTACTGTGCCAATATTTGAAAGGGTGAATGTTCCCCCAGTGAGGTCACTTGTTCCCAGTTGGCCTGCAGAGCCCAAGGACTGGAGGCGATTTAATTCCACAGCAATGTCAAACACACTGCAGACTTGAACATTTTTCACATTTGGGACAATTAAACCTTGCTCTGTGTCCATTGCAACTCCAATGTTGTGTGAAGCCTGCAACAAGTGTCATTAACCAGACATATTAATATAAACTGTCAACATAAAATGTACTTACATAAAAGCACACTTAAATGACATTTTCCTTATTTATCTTTTTAACCTGAAAGTACTGTATTTAGGAAGCAACTCCTGCATACAACTTTGAGGAGAGAAATGGATATAATTTTTTTAATATTAGCCTCACAGCTGCAAACTGTAAATTGATGCTAACAATTTCACCTTCAGAGAATACAAAGTCCTGGAATCAATTTCACACTGAAAACATTGCACTTTAGGATGACCATATGTGTAACAAAACATACATAGCAGATTTTAAAGAGAATACTAAAATTACAAAAAAAAAAAAAAAAGAAACTGAGTTGCTTTTCATTTGTTGGAAGGAATATAAGGATTCTGAGAGATATTTATAAAACAGCACAAAATGAGTTTGCACTGCAACAAGCAAGTACACATCACTTAAGAAAATAGATTGCTGCCCAGAAGTATCAATCCAGCAGCTTGTATGAAAAGGATATAACTTTTATCAAGACTGTACTTTAATATATAAGGGTTGAGTGTTGGAACAGTAGAACCACTGCGCCATTACTTAAAAATTGTTGTAATACATTTGAAATGTTCTTATTTTAAAAGCTTGGCCCATATTCAGGTGAAAAATAGGAAATAAATATATCAATATGCATTTTTGAGGCAAGTCTGAATAACAAACTGACTCTTATCTAACAAACTACTGAAATAAGACCAATAATAAATCAAATCTAGATCTCAAAATCTGAACACACAAATTATTTTCCTGCACAACACTATAATTTTGGTTCTTGTAACTAGCTCAGGCATTCTGAAAAGCCCCTGTTAGACATTACTTTACACTTTCTGCTCACAACGTTTATCCATAGTTTACAAACCTTATATGTGACATTTTGACAGTTCTCATCCAAAGAAGCGTTAAGAATGGGATACTGCAACAATCCCAGAGAGGCTGCCTGGTTAAATACAACAAAAAGAAACAAAACAGAGTTTTATATTTTATAACCAGAGAGCTAGGGATTCATTAGCAATACAAAGATTATAATAATAACATCAACAACAACAATGATGCATTTCATATGAGGCTCATTTTAAAGGAGCTCAAAAAATACTGACCTTTTCAAAAATTTGTTTTGTGCGATGCAAACACCTAGTGATGCTTACTTCCATATTAAAGGATGCTGAAGGCACTCTTACCTTTCCCATTAATATTTAAAAAATTTGCAGTGATATTGCATAACCCTAGCTGCAATTCCAACTGTAAATTGATAAGTGGCTCAATAAACAAAAAACAAGTTTAAAGTTCTCTTGTGATCTGCCGTAACTCAGATGATAGAGAGGTGCTTCAAACTTACAATCATTGAACAGATTTTGGCAAAACCTGTGTAAGTACTCCCTACAGGGCCCTGCTGCACGCCTCACCTTTATGAAGAAAGGCATAAAGGAAAGCTTAACTCCACGGAGTTCAGCTAGAGGTTTCAGCTCTTCTCGCAGCTGAACAAGTTGAGTCAAATCAATCTCATCACAATAACCAAAGTGGGGGATCTTCAGGGCTGCACTCATAGTCTTCACCATGGCCTTCTGAAAACCTGGAAAATATTCATTGTCTTCTTAAACCAACAAAAGGAGCTTCTGTGAAGTTATGGCGAAATTTCAACTGTTTCCATTAAACAAATTACACAGCTTACAAAAACCAAACCAAAGCCAAACCATAACCAAAAAAGAACAGGGTAAAGAGCATTTCTTGAGTTATTCAGTTCACAGAACTCAATTTTGATGGCCATAATATTTCAAACTATATTACTGCGTCTCTCTCCTATGTACACATGAATTTGAAATCATAGTATGATGATCTGCATTACTCTTTCCAGCCTCTCCCAATAAACATTGCTTGAAAGGCAAGCAAAAAACTTTAATCTTGCCCTTTTAATGTGATTCTTTGTTACCTTAGTGTCTTTTATGGCACTGTTCTCCTGAACAAGTGTGAAAGCTATTCACATAATAGTGCAGTATGCTATTATTAAGCACTGATAAACCCTTAAATTCACTGCACTTTGCCATTATCATTGCATAATGATCCCTACCGTGACAAATTCATGTTTCAGAATTCCTACCTGTTTCAGCATACATTTGAAGAATGAGCAAGTGCAATTTGGAGCCCAACTCCATCCAACCAAAACATCAACAAATATTTCATAAAATAATTTCAGTAGAGATGCTTCTTATAGAGAATGTTTTCCCAAATGCTCACTTGCATAACACTAACAGCTTTTCACAGACAACATTTACTGGTAGCCTGCTGTGACAACGGTCTCAAGACTCTATATTTCATGATTTACCTGTTACAGGTTCAGTTTTATCTTTTCCTGAAAATGCAATGGGTCTGGAAACAGGTACAGGGATTTTCCGTGCTTTGTCCTTTGGAGCAGCTGGCACAGTCTCTGTTTTCCGCAGAGGTGGGACGATTTCAGCCTTCGGTGATGGAGGCAAAATAGCTCCTGTTTGTTTGGCCAAGTAGTTGAGTATATCTTCTTTAAGGATTCTGTTATCTTTCCCTGTCCCAACAACTTCACTCAATTTAATCTGAAAAGTACATAACAAGCTGTGACACTTTAGTTTTACACCACTATAAAAATATCTTATATTGTGAGCTAAGGTTAAAATTACTCCCATTTTCGATCCAACAGATCTGTAGTTTTCTTTCCCTTTCTATAATTTTTTAGGTATTCAACATTGTTCAAATCATCCAAAAGTCCCACTAGTCCCACTATGTTTGATTGCATACTTCAAGGAGGAACTGAGAATACTACTAACCTCTTAATTACCTCACAGGATCAATAGTGAAACATTCATTTGAGTTAATTCTCTCCTATCAATGCATCATAAGCTTTCAAAACCAACAGAATATTCATAGGGAAAAAAAGGCATTAGAGAGGCATGTATAACATCACCTAGTATATCCTCTGCTCTAATACAAATCTGAAAAACAAAACAAGGGGGTTTTATATTTTTCCCTCCTTCTTTCTCTGTAGAGATTCTCAGGAAACTCCTCTGACAGTTTCTTATTTTCATTCTAGAAAGGTCTTCTCAATCTTCAGCCTAAAGCCTCCTAGCTATGTTTTAAGCCCAGTAATTCTTTTTCTAGGCACCATAATCGTCAGAAAGCACAATCCTCTTCACTTTTACAACAGTTTTCACACATGTAAAATGTATTTGAAAACAAGTGTTTCATCTAGATCAGTGTTCTAGTCAGTCAAACTGCCATATAAAAGCTGGGTAAAATGCAGCAGGACCTTATTCAGCAAACCTACATTGTTCTCCATGGCCAGGCGACGAACTGCAGGGGTTGCTAATGTTTTGTGACCTTTTATCTCTTGGTGAGTGTGCTCTTCATGAGACATAGGAGGTGTTTCAACAACATCTTCTTCTGGAGCAACACCTGCAAACAAAGAGAAAATAATTAACTTTACTACATTATAAGCATTTGTCAAATTCCCACCTCAACCATTCTGTGATTCTGTGACAGCTGAAGTTTTTACGATTTACTTTGAGTTAATGTGGATGGGAACACAGTTTGCTAAAGGCTGCTGCTTAAGCTAAATATTCAATAGGAAATGTCTAGGACATTTTAAACTCTAATAAAATATCACAACTTTCTCACTTAAATTTCTTGACTTTATAAAGGGGAAAAAATCTTTTAAGATTTTCAGGAGGAAGAAGAAAGCTGCTCTGTCACTGATTGTTTTATGACGACAAACATAAAATATGCAAGAAAAAAAAGGCTTACAGTACCTTTTGAAGCATCAATTTCAATGTCCACTAGTGGTTTTCCAACAAAAGCAATATCATCTATGTTGTAATGGAGTTTTCTAATGATGCCATCGTAACGACTGGTGATAGTAACAGAGGCTTTATCGCTCTGTACCTCACAGATGCTGTCAAACTGAGACACGCTGTCACCTTCCTTTATGTACCTAGGAGGTGACACACAGCCTACTGTGAAACACAGTCAGTGTAAAAATCTCTTCTGTGTATTCCTTTGCTAAGTTCAGTAATATACATCCCCACAACATGGAAATGCATCCCAGATGAGAAGACAAATTCGACATACTGGATGTGTTTGCTACATGCATTTTGCCTGACTGCTGCAGAACCCTTTGTTGGGTGAAATGACACAATGATTATGAATATCATTATACACATACTACATTTACTTTAGTAAAGCAGAGTTTTCCTGTCAGATTATAAAGCATCTAAAAATAAGAATGAGCCCAGCTTAATCTGAATGCAAGGAAGTTCTTAGTTTCAAATTGTCAGAAGTATACGATCAGTTTCAGAAAAGAGATGGATAGTGGGGAACACTGTCTTCCATGCGAAGAGAGGTATTTGTGCAAAGAACAAGGCCTTTCAGCACTGCCTTCCTTCACTGTACACACTGATTTTGTTTAATCCATTCATCACTGGCTTTCTACAAACAATTTAAAAGTTCAAATCTTTTACTAAAAGCAATAGAGAAGGGTTATAGGATAAAATTATGTGGACTCTCTAGACTAGTCATTTGTTTCTAAAGCTCAGTCTAAGTAAACATAACGAAAGACAGGTCTCCTGAACTCAAAAAACATTAATCACTGAAGGAAAAGCCTATATACAGGTGCATCCCATTCCTTCCACTTTTTCCACTCACAAATATACCAGATTGCAAACGAACAAAATGTAAAGCTCAGTATGTACAAGGTTTTAAAATGTGGAAAATAAAGCCTGAAAAACTTCACTAGTAACCCAGAAAATATTCTCAGATAACGAACTGATAATACAACTAAAGCTGCTAAACCACCTGCTGATTTCTTAGTGGATTACCAGGAAAGCAGAGCTTACCATTCTTTTACAGTCACCTCTGTAATTCCTTCTCCAATGTCAGAAAGCTTAAACTGGACAATTTGGCCACATGAAACTTGAAACAGAGAATAAGAAAATACAGCACGTTTAACACTAAATACAAGATATCAGGCAGAAAAATCTGAATGCATCAGAAATCATCTACATGCCAGCCATATGCAAACCTCTAACACAACACTCATAAAACAGCAAATTAAAATAAATTATTTTATTATGAAAAGGATTACCAGCAGATGTTCTGAATAATCGCTGTTGATGACTAAACTTGAGGGCAGATTTGTCAAACACGCACACATATTTTGATTTTATAAAGCGAACGCTGCTGCACGATCTAACGCGATGAGTGCAAACCTGGAGAGAAAAGTCTCAAGGGTTAATACAGAGGACTGAGGGTGCAGAGCTCATTTAATATTCCTGATGTAACAGTAATACTGAAATAGTTTCATTCTAGTCTATATAAGAGAAGTTCTTACCGAAACACAATGATGCTGAATACATTCTTGAATATACAATAACTTTTACATTAGCAAAAGCTTTGCCAGTTCTTTAACTTCTTTCACTAACACAACACATGGGGAGATCAAAGCCACAGTGACATAACCAATTAACAAAAATCATGACAGGATTTGGTGAGTGATTCACTGCTATTGTTTCTCTCAGGAATTAGCCTAATCAGGACAGGCACACAAAAAGCACACATACTATCAACTACATCAGCCATCTGAAATATTCCTATCCAGGATGAATGCTGGAAGGTTTCCCTATACTGCAGGGAAAACCAGCATATTTTTCTTCATCAGTTCTAATTCCCATCAGAGGTTAATCAGAAGCACTAATCAGAAAGGAAATTCACACCAGAGGGCACAGAGAGTTGCCCTTTCATTTTTGTTCCTATACAGGAGACAATCATCTTGAAGTAAACATCATCCGAAATCAGCTTCAATGATATTTTGTAAGAACTGGGCATGAGATGGCTTCCTTTTAAGGTTACAATTGTATTTATTTGTATTTATCCAGAAATCAATTTAAAACAGTCGACAGAATTTTCTGAAAGGTTCTTCAGACAAAACTTTATGCTTTAAAGCATCATGTAACCAGTCATGACTGTGATGTAAAGCAAAGCTGGTAGTGCTTGCATTGACATAAATAGGTATTTTGTTAATCTCAACACAAGTTAGTTTAGACGCCTTCTTATCTAGTAAAATTTATTAAATTTAATGTAATTCTGGTGTTATGTTGTCTTAAGAGTGCTGTAAAATTTACAAAAATAACAATTTGTCTGTAGATACTATCTCTAACTAATTCAGAGATACGAAAAAAATTCAGGTGCTACAATGTACCTCAAGTAGCTCAAAACTGTAAAATTTAGAAATTATCTTCTTAGAGGAGCCAGAAAACAGCACACCTGCATGGGAAAGTTCATTTTAACTTCTTGTTTAAAAAATCCTTTCAGAAATTATAGAGCATATGAAACTTCCCGTTTCCCTCCCCACACCCCAAACTGTTCAACTATTTGCTATCACATTTCACTCTTTCAAAATACATTATTCAGCAGGCCATACAATTCTGAACTGACAATGCACTCATTTTCTGTATTATTTAACCTAGTACTGCAAGTTATACTTAATATCACCTTTCTTTAAGGAACAAACATTTATACAACACAATCTATCATAATGGACACAACAAAGCTGTATCATATGAGTTACCTTTCAGTTGCCTGCTACTAAGATCATACCTGCTGATTTAGAATGAGTATTTTTCTAATTCCTATAACAAGCAAACAGAAAATCTTTCCATTAGTCCTCCAAACAACTTTCCATATTCAACAATCAGGTAACATGGCAATTTTAAGCTATGAAAAGTCATATTTTAGGAATACATTTAAAGTTCTTAAATTAAATTACAAAACTGGTATATAACATACATCTTCACAATCCTACTTTCTCCTATTTTTAATTCTGGTTTCTTCCCACTTGAAGGGTACATGCTTACATAAAAATGTTACTGAAAAAATTGTTCAACTAGACCTTTTTGTCACAAACTTGCAAAAACCCTATTTTCTCTTTATATGACCCTAAATTAAAAACATTCAGTATTTACCTGTGAAGATGATCACAAGGAGCACATCAAATCTCTGAACTATTTCTAAATGTGAAGTTTCACAATGATTTCCATGTGTTTTTAACCTTTGGTTACCAATGCAGGTAGTGAATTAGTAATGTCACTGCCAAAAAAAGAGACTGGTGTTGTTACAGAAGAGTTACCATGCTGTTTCATATTATATCTGTAGGAATAATTCAAAACTACTGCATTTTTAAAAATGGAATCTTTCTGGTTTTCAGTTTTGCACATTCTCTACCAAAAAGTTGCTGTGCTAGTATATTAAAGTAATAACACAGTACACAATCTTTTCACAGAACAGTGTTCCTTACTAACAAGCAAAAAATTAAAATCCATTAAACAAAGAGACTGTGCTTAGAATTTCAGCATTTAATCACCATAATACTGGTGTAATGCCAAATAAGGAAATAAAAATGGCACATAAAAGACAAAATTAGCTCTAATATCCATAGCATACACATCTACATATTTTGATGTCTGGAAAAATCTATCAATAAACCCCAAACATAACTGCTCGTACTGAGCTTGTTAATGTCACTACTATTACACTAGACAGCAATTTAAAGGCAATAATGCCACAGCAAGGTAACACCTTTCCTGTACAAGTCTTCAATGTGCAGAGTGACTCTGGCAAAAAGGACCTGAGGGCCCACTCAGTCCCTTGCTGGGACTGAGGCCACACCAGCCTGGCCGACAGAGCTGTGGTTTGACCCAAGCCAACAGGGGAGCTGAGTGCACTCTGCAGAGAGAGCTGCCTTGCTCCTCAGGTTCAGCTTTGGTTGTTTCCTCAAAAACAAGCCAACTCTGGTTTTCTAAATTACCACGGATCCTGAAAATGTATGCTGGCCTCAGAACAAAGTATTTTTAAGCAGCCTGCAGAGAACTGATTATCCAATGGAGTAACACTAAATTTCCAAGTCAAATTGAACAGTTCATGCGCACAGGCAATGACTTTGTATTAAAGCATACTGCCCTGCTGAACTCTCTTGACTTCTGTCCCATTGAGTCACTTTAATGAACATTTCCTCACATTGGACCTGTTTTGCATACATATTCTATATTTCCAAGTATATAGTTACCTATATACTAGTGCAACATCCCTCGTGACATGTTTTAGTCCAATGTCATCCCTTATCTAAAATCCTGGCACACGTCCCGGTGTCCTGGTTACTGCCATTTCCCTACCACTTCACACAAAGGCCCCCTGGCTCAGATTGAAAATGTGCTTGCAGGAAACACACACTATAAACCAGCCAATTCCATAGTTCAGCATGCACATAGGTAAGATGGATAAGATGAGCATTCTCATCTTATCAGAATCTCCCTCTGGATTTAAGAGTAGATGGTTAGAAATAAAACTAAAAAGAAAGTGTTATTTTCAGTGCTCCTAATTAGTAAAATTATTTATAAATACTTATAAGTTACTAGCTTAAAACTAGATTACAAAAGTATCATTTAAAAATTCCTCATCATTATGCTTTAAAATTACAATATGAATTATTAACAGAAAAAAAATAGAAACTGGAATTGATCCTTAATTTTGTTTCTAAGTTTCAAAAGTTATTTCTTCTCTGACATCCCACAAAACAGGGGTGACATAATTGGAAACCAACACTCTCCATAACAGCAAAAAGACTGTAACACAAGAAGACAGAAGGAAGCATGAACTAAGTCTGTGTTCATGGGACTGTAAGTATCCTAAAAGGCAACCAAGTAGATTCACTTCTTATGGTAAGGTATCTCAACTACTTTTTAAGTATCAAGGGTCCTGGGATTCAAAGAAATCCGTTTCCCTTTTTTGTACGTGTAGCCACACCAACTCCGTGCAGATGCGGTATGCAAAGGGTGCTGATGGGCGGGCGGAGAAGCGGTGATGGCAGAGCAGCGTATAGGCAAAGCAATAATGGGATGACTTAGAAATAACAGAAGAGGAGGATGTCACTGGCTTATTACAGAAAGGCACACGTTTCTTTCACAGGGAGCATGGGCAAGGGCAGGGCACTCCGGGGGCTGCGCGGGGCGGAGGGTATCAGTTCTGGAGGTCCCTGTGCAGCGCGGGGCGGGCGGTCCCGGGCGCCACCGGGGACTCTGTCACCTGCGCGGAGCACGGGGAGCGCACAGCGGGCAGGGGAGCTGAGGCGCTGCCCGCCCCCGGGCACTGCCGAGGCGGCAGTGTTTGCAGAGGCGCTGTGCTCGCTGTCCGCCCGCCGGACGGCAGCAACAGGACTCGGGGATGCCGCGCGTTATCCCTCCCCGCCCCGGCTGGCCGGGAGCACCGCCGCCCGCGGGGTCCCCGCTCCC
This sequence comes from Ifrita kowaldi, assembly GCA_013398055.1. Classification (NCBI taxonomy): domain Eukaryota; kingdom Metazoa; phylum Chordata; class Aves; order Passeriformes; family Cinclosomatidae; genus Ifrita; species Ifrita kowaldi. The sequence continues at coordinate 171,644 of VZRS01010078.1, read as the reverse complement.
CTTACCAGGCGCCCAGCGGCTCGGCAGCTGCTCCTCAGCGCGGTCACGGCCGCCATCTTACCCCGGGCAGAGCGGCCCCGCACACACCCCCGGCACAGCCAACCGGCGGCGCCCGCGCCGGCACAGCCAACCAGCGGCGGGCGGGGGCCGCGNCCGCGGTTGTCACCGCTCCGGCCCTCAGGACAGGGAAAAGGCATTGCCTGCTGCAGAACGCCGAGACGCGGTCAATACCGGGGACAAGGGAGCTGCCCCCGCCCGCTGCCTGGGCGCTGGGGCCCGCCGGCTGCTCCTCCCCGCGCCGGAGCCGCCCCGGCCAACCCCCGGTGGGCGGGCGGGCGGAGAGGCGCCTCTGCTCTGCGCCTGCCCGGCACCGCCGCCCGCCCCCAGCACCGGCACCCGGGCATCCCGGGCGTGCCTGCATCGTCCCGCAGTCTTGGACCCGGGGCTGCTTCGCCGAGGGCTCGCCGTGTTTAGGGCCCCGCCGGTATCCCATCGGCGCAGCCTCTGCGAGAAACACCGCTCCCCGCCAGCCATGGACGGGGACAGGGTGGAGATAGATGGCGGGATCATGGAGGGGGTGAGAACCAGCGGGCCGCGGCTTACCTGGCCCCGGGCGCAGCGGTAAGGGCTGGCCGGGTGGGCGGGAAGTGCCGTAGCACCTGACGAGCGCCGTTTCTCCGTGCAGGGCGGGCAGATCCTGCGGGTGTCCACGGCGCTGAGCTGCCTGCTGGGACTGCCGCTGCGGGTGCGCCGGATCCGCGCCGGGCGGAGCCAGCCCGGCCTCAGGTGAGACCCTCCCCGGGCGGTCCCGGGGCGCTCAGCCGGTCACTTACGGCGGGTGGGGTCCTCCCGAGCCGGGGCCCGGCCGCGCAAGGCCTCGGCTGCTCTCGTCTGAAACATTTGTGTTTCCATTGCTTTAAAAGAGCCTTTTTACCAGAAAATCCCGTTTGTGGCTCACAAGGAATGAGGGGGAACGCTGGGGCGTGAACCGGACTGGGTTCCTTCGCCAGTGCCCTCCGCGGCTCCCGCCTCGGGCTGCAGCCGGGGCAGGTGAGGGCGCGGCCTGGCCGCCGCCTCGGAAATGCGCCTTCCAAAGGTGCTAAGCGGAAACGGTTTGAAACACGGAATACAGTCAGGTAATGCCTGAGCAAAGCATAGCTTACCGAGCGTACAGCGTTAAGAACAGTTAGTGCATATTCTAGTATTGCTATAGTTAGTGTATTTCCAGTGTTAAGAACAGTTGGTGTATTTCCTATTTAAATTACCCTAACAAATGGAAACAAGCACAAGGCAGGTACCTAGAAAACCTGTTAACTCTCTTGTAGCACTGCAGCCGATTCTGGCTCAGCCAGTATTGCCATCATTATCCCCCTGCATTTCTGTCCAAGCATCAATCACATTAGGACAAACGACTGCTCCTGCATCTCATCTGTCTGTCTGGACCCATTCTAGTGGAAAAGATACCAGAATCTCGCACATTCCAGAATGGCCTGAATGCTGCTCCTTTGGCTCCTTTGAGCTCAGGAGAAGTACAGTAGCAACCAGAGTGAATTTCTGATCCTTTTCTAAACGAAATTGCAATTGTAGTTTTTCTTAGTTGGTGTTTAGTGGTTCTTTTAATGTAGCATGAGCATGTAGTCTACCTGCATGTATCTTTAACTTTGTATTGTCACTCTAAGACCTCAGCATCTGTCTGGATTGGAGATTGTTCGAGATCTGTGTGATGGGAAGCTGAATGGTGGAGAAATTGGCTCGACAGAAATAACCTTCACTCCTGGGAAGATCAAAGGTGGAACCCACATAGCAGATACAAAAACAGCAGGGTATGTCTTTGTACACAGCTTCTGGTAACTTTA
>VZRS01010078.1:42111-169781 GCA_013398055.1 Ifrita kowaldi | reverse complement strand
GTTTGTGGTAATTTAAAAATTATCAAAAAAGATGGGGGGGGGGGTGGGAGAAAGAACATTTATGCTTTGGTAATGACCCAGGATATGTGCTGCCTGAGCTGGATTTATGTGACCAAAGAAGCTGTAGTACAGGCTGGATATGCATGAAGTACATGCAAAGTTTAAAAGTGTGATTGATATAAAAACTGAACACTTGGTTCATGTTATGCAAAAAGCAGCTGCCCATGTATTTAAAACTTTAGATGTTATTTTCTCACATTAGTATGTTACATATTGGACCAAATGCATTAAATTAGATAAATATCTCACATCCATGAGGTCTGAAATATTCACCATATAATAAGGTAAATTTTGACATTTTACTTACACTTATAGTGACACAGTGTGCCATACTTTTGGAACTGAGAACATATTTCATCCATGATCCTTTCTATCTGTTTCTTCCATATTTCTGTGTTGGGCCCATGGTTCTTGGAATCTGTTGCAAAACTGAGTAAGTGGGTTGAGCTGTGGAAGGCTGGTGTTGTTTGGAACAGTTGTTTGGAAGCATAAGCCAGCGCAGGCATAAGTTAAAATTTTCTTTAAGTTAAGAAATATTTTTCTGAGCTGCAGTAGTATAAACAACTAAGTTGATGCCTTTTACTTAACACAAAAGAGCTTGGGTAAGGAACAACGCAGCAGAATTAATAACTAAGCACAAGAAAAAAAGAGACACACTATGGTTCACAAATATTTGGGAGTTATTTAAGAAAACAAACCCATGTTCATCTTCAGTTCTGTGGTGATTACTGTTTTTATAACTCAAAATTATGTCTGAAACCCCTATGAGATAACTGTTTTGTTTTGCCAAACTTCTACTTTTCCAAAACTTATTTTGGAAGTTTTTTTATTTCTGTGATATGTGGAGAGATTCAGTGACAGAGGAATCTTGTATTTAAAAGCATATTCTCTATGCCCCTGAACTCTCTTGCGCTGACCAGCTTCTAAGCAATTTTGTAGCTTTTTGAATTATTTTGTTATTGAATAAGTATTAAAATGTTACTGCTGCCTAAGCCTTTTCTGCTACCTAAACCCACAGTTTTCATGGTCCCATCAGTATACTAAGTAAGATACATAAACCTTTTATTTCAAACAGAACTATTAAAGATGCAGTTATTGTGAAATGAAAACTTTTGTATTTAGGCTTGCTAAGGACATGAAGTTTAAAATTAGTATTTTTTAGGACTAATAAGTTTATAGATAATTTAAAAAATAAAATGCACAAGTAAATGCTCTGGAAAGTCATTTGCCTTTGATATATAACGATTCTATGGAATTCTATGGATTGTGAGTGACATTTGAGTATCTTGTAATTGTTTTTAGGAGTGTGTGTCTACTGATGCAGGTAGCAATGCCCTGTGTGCTGTTTGCTGCTTCCCCATCAGAGCTCCATTTAAAAGGTGGGACTAATGCGGAGATGGCTCCTCAGATAGACTACACAGTCATGGTAGGGAGAAATTCCTTTGCCTTGGTGCATCTTCCATGAATATGTGTGCAACGTAACTGCTGTTCTCTGTTGCTCTTACTGCAAGTCTATTTGTGATTATGGAATTAGGCATGGGAATATAACACTATTAGTGTACTGGGTGTAGAGAGCAACCAATGTTTCACGGAATTTCCTGAAACAGCAAGTAGTCTCTTTGGTTTTAATTACTACAGAAAATTTCACTCAAAATGTATTCTTTATTCTAGAAGTGCTGTGAATTACTCTTCTTTTTTCCATAAGAAAATCCTTTTACACAAAGTGACATTGAGAGTGAAGTATGAGGAATGTCAGACAAGCTATATGGATGAGACTGGCTATTGTTTTTTTTTAATAATGTGACTGAAATGTTTGTGTCGATCTTTTTTTTTTTTTAATAAGATTGCATGAAAGAGTGGGAGATTATCAATGCAAAATAAATTCACTATGTGTTTTCATATGTGTTTATTTTTCAGGTTTTCAAGCCAATAGTTGAAAAGTTCAATTTCACATTTAATTGTGACATAAAAAGGAGGTGAGTTGTGGAGCTGTGCAGCAGAGCTGGGCCTTACTGAACCCATGTGTGAGCTCAGGGGCACACACAAGGTGCTCTCAATCAAACTGAGGGATGAATTTATAATACATGAACTAATCTGCATTAGCTGTCCCTATGTGTGCTGTCACCATATGATGAATGGGATGTGATTCTTTCCTGTCTTATTTTTTCTTTGCTGAGTCTACAGCTGCTGTGTAATGTTTCCTGTTGGCTCCCCTGGCACATACTGAACAGGCAGTGCATTACTGAGCTTTTTCTGATGTGCCAGTTAGGTTGGTGTTAGGAAGTTAATAAGATGTGCATTACAAAGGATTACTGTTAGAGAACCTAATTCCATTATAAGGGTTTCTAAGGCACACATCAAGAAAATTTGTATATACGGTAACAGGGAACATAAAAATATATAGTGAAATATATAAAGAGCCTTCTGGCCCTTTTCTTGGTTTCCTCGTGGTCATTGCATTTAATTATATCCGATTACTGTTTCTAAAAAGGGGCTACTATCCTCAAGGAGGTGGTGAAGTTGTGATCCAGATGTCTCCAGTCAAAGAGCTGAGCCCAATAAACTTAACAGAACGTGGCACAGTGACAAAGATTTATGGAAGGGCATTTGTTGCTGGAGCACTGCCTATCAAAGTAAGTGCTAATAATGGCTCTGGTAGTATCCAACTTTATATAGCTATATAAAATTGCATGTAATCTGCTTAACATTCCTCTACTCTCCTGTCTTCTGCAGTCTTACACAAGATACGCAACCTTATTAAATGGTTTCAATTATTCAGGCTGTAGAATATTATATTGGACATACCTAAAATTCATTCATTGCACAGCAGTGTAAAGCTAAAACAGGAAATGAGAATAGCATTCTCATTATCCTTCATAGGACTATTCAAAAGTCTTAGCATATATTGAGGGGTATCTCCTATCTCATTTATGTGTTGTTCATGGGGATTATTTTAAATCTGAAATTAAGGCCCTTGTTCATAGATTTGTGGGTGCTGTAATAGATAGAGGCCAGATTACAAGAAGTCTTTCAACCATTGCTAAGAGTATTAGAACAGGTTAAGGGTGGGCTTAGCCAAAAATAAAAAGGAGAGAAATCTGCTCCTTTATATCTCCTTCTTTCTATTCTTTCTGTCCTGAGTGGTGGGATCTCCTTAGGGTTCCTTCTCACAAGCAAGCTAGGAATTAGTAGAGGAAGGAAGAATAGAAACTTAGTTACTTTTTGAAGAGCTGTGGACTGCTGGTTTTGGTCTTAAAATCTCCAAACCTTTGAATATAGCTATGATTAGATCACAGGAATGGGATAAGCTTCATATGTCCCCACTTGCCTGTCATTTAAAATTGTTATTTTGTGTATTCTCTCTTACAGAGTGTATTCTGTACATAATAATTGTGGGGTGGGGTTTTTGCAGTTGGTTTTGGGGTGGGTTTTTTTTAGAATCTAATGTTTTGGGATAAGACTAAAATCAAATCTTTTTATCTATAAATGAAGAAAAGTTCTTGAATTTCTATTGCGACTGAAGTTTCTACATACATTTCTGTAACTGTCATTTGTACAGTGTTTAATGTTACCTTAATTTTGTAGAAAAACTTTCAGAAAAAAGTCATGTTCAGTTCTTGCTTGTAGGGGTTTTATAAAAATCCTTTCTTTTTCTAGTTAATAAAGTAGCCCCTTTATTTGGGGATTAACTGTAATAACTAGATTTATGAGGAAAAAGTATTGCTACAGTTACATAACTTAATTACTGGGTTCATGTCTTGTCTTGTTAGCTGGCAAAAGACATGTCAGCAGCAGCAGTGAGATGCATCAGAAGAGAAATCAGAGATCTTTACATTAACATTCAGCCTGTCAGAGAGCCTGATGATCAAGCTGTTGGGACTGGAAGTGGAATAATGTAAGATGTGTCCAAGCTTTCTATTGATCACTCTAATCCTGCTGATTGATTAGCTAGATCTTGATTACATTTCTGATAAATAAACTGTAATATGAGTGATTTTGTTCTTAATTTTTTTTTTTTTTTGCTTAGCATTGTTGCAGAGACCTCAACAGGTTGTTTGTTAGCTGGATCATCACTTGGCAAGAGAGGTAAGAATTCCATTAATTCTTTGAGACTTAACTGAATATACCAATAACAAATAAGAATCTGAAGTATCATCTGTTTAAAGATCTGATGTTTTGAATGTTGCATTTTTAAATGTATGTTCACACAAGAATTCAGTAACAGGAATTCAGGGGCAATCTCCACTGTGGAAAAGTAGTCCTTCTGTAACAGGCATTACAGTAGCAATCTCCAAACTTCTGGAGCTTGGATCACTCTTCAAACTCAGCTTCATGAACTTTTATTAAACTTGGAAAACCAGATTTTGATATCTACAGACATTTTGCATGTTTTGGTTGGGTTGTTTTTAGTAATAAAGGACAGCACAAATGAGCAGATTTAAAGCATAGTAAATGGAAATTTATAAAAATTACAAAACTGTTAACTTTACCTTTTATCAGAATAGAATGTTAGCGATCACTGGAGAATCACTGGAAATATTTCTGAACTTTAAGAACATAGACTTTGGCTTCTACATGTGAAGTTTTTGCTCAAGAGTGAATCTAGATTAAAATGAATAGGAGTGATCTTGGTTTTAAATGATTTCCATCAAATGTTTTTCTGACCAAATGGGGCTACTTTCTTTCTGCTGCTTAGGAAGTATGAACTGTATATGAGCATAAGATGGGAAGGATTTTTTTAAGCAGATATTTGAGGCAAGAGCATGAAAATAAGATGTAAAAAGTTGATAATTTCTTGTTGGGTTTTTTTTGTTTGTATTTTTAAAACTTTAAATAGTAGTTTTCAGCTTTCTAATTTCTCTGTTAGGAAAGAATTCTGACAAGGTTGGCATTGAAGCAGCTGAGATGCTGCTTCAGAATCTTAAACATGGTGGAACTGTGGATGATTCTCTGCAAGACCAAGTAAGGTTCCTATATTTGTTTACATGAAGTTGAGGTAGCAAGAACATGAATGCTTTACTTGTAAACAATATAGATCTGATCAGGGAAGGAACAAGATATTAGTTAGAAGTCTCAGAGATGTAGTCACAGCATCACTAGGATTAGCAAACTACATACAGTTCTCATGAACCACAAATGCTCTTGGCTTTGTACCAACACCCTCACATTTTCCCTTTCTCTAACCCTCAGTAAGAATCGAAAAAGAGGCAGGAATTTGTTTCTATTTGGCATTCCATGTAGTGCAGTGATAATAGCTCCCTGCTTACATATGTAGGATGATACTAAGGAAAGGTATTAGAGGCTATCTAGGATGTGCCCCCGATTATCTTGCTCACCTAACTGCATTTGAGAATGAAGGCCCTCCACTGTCTTATCTTAGCCTGATAAGAATCTTGGGCTGGTTTAGCTAGGATGATGTTACCTCTTAGCTGTAAGAACCTGGGCACACATTAATATTGTGTAGTATAATAAGTATTTAGGTGTTGGACTCATCCTACTTTTTTTCAAAGCATGCAAGTACAATTGGTGGGAACAAGCCACAGCCAGAGTCACTGTGTATGGGAACTGCACAGAGTTATATCACACCTTACAGTATTCTTGTCATGGTGATGTTTGTAAGTCAAATCAGAGGTTTCTAGGTGTCTGTCTGGTGAATATGTGATCAGGAAGTGTTAGAATTAAAGTACCTCTTCCCAAGTTTCTCTCCATATAGGTCATCTACTAATCTGAAGTCTGACATGACTTTGGGGACTTCTGGGGCAATACAGTGGGGGAGAGCAAAGTTAAATGTGGTAACAGGAATTCAGTAACAAGAATTCATTAACAGGAATTCAGGGGCAATCTCCACTGTGGAAAAGTAGTCCTTCTGTAACAGGCATTACAGTAGCAATCTCCAAACTTCTGGAGCTTGGATCACTCTTCAAACTCAGCTTCATGAACTTTTATTAAACTTGGAAAACCAGATTTTGATATCTACAGACATTTTGCATGTTTTGGTTGGGTTGTTTTTAATCAGTAAATTCCTAGAATCTGAAGAATGGCTTAATAATTACCTTTCCCTCCCTTTCAGCTGATCATTTTTATGGCACTAGCAAAGGGAGTGTCTAGAGTGAAAAGTGGACCAATTACACTTCATACTCAAACAGCTATACACTTTGCAGAGCAGCTAACAAAGGTGAGTCCAAAATGTCAGGAAGTTTTACCTATCAGTTGTCTTCCTGTAACTTGGCCATGTGCAGTTCATCAGGCAGTGTGAGCTGAACTTGATCATGGAGGACAAGCATTGATAAAACAATTGCTATGATATTAACTGGTAGTTTTCCTGTAGAATGTGAACATACTCTAGACTTAAAAGCTTTTAGAATGATTAGATAATTTCACCACCTTTATTTAAATGTCTTTTTGAATTAAATCTGTCGAAGCTGTAATATACATAAACACATGGCAATATGATTATTGGACATCAGATATTGAATATTTAAACTGCTGTATGTGATAACTTAATTAGTGATACATTTCTAATCCTCTTTTAGGCCAAATTTACTGTGACAAAGTCAGAAGAGGAAGACTCCAGTAATGATACCTACATCATTGAGTGCCAAGGAATGGGGATGACAAACCCAAACTTACAGGGTTAAAAAAAAAAAAAAAAGGCAGCAAGCTGCCAGAAGCAACACTCAACATACCTCAGTGATGTATTGCACTACACTTCAATGGATGTATAATCTGCCTGAAGAGGAGGAGCCTTCTGTCACATCAGAGTGATTTAACTTGGAGGTTGATGTCAGGCTCTTCCTTGGTATGGAGAGAATCTGTCATGTAAAAAATGAAAACTTTACTTTTTTTTTTTACTATTAGCAGCAAAATGAGTAGCAACAGGACAGCAAATAAAATATATTGTAGGTATGCAAGACCTTCAGTTAGAAGCTGGGAAAACTCAACTTTATCTAAGTAGAAAATAACAATTTGAGTTCAGTATTTCTTTCCCTTTTAAAAAAATATAAGTTCTATTCTCTGGAAACCATTATGTTATGAGGTACATGGAATGAAATGCACCATCAAGTCTGTATTGCTGTTCTTCCTTAGCCATTTGCTTAAATAATAAAGCAGTATCACCCTATAAAAGGCTGCTATTTATATGTGCTGTGATCTCAGCAGTTTGTGCTTGGGAAAGGTGGATACAAAATAACTCTTCAGCAGCATAGTTTCTTTTTCTCCTTACAGAAAGAAGACTCAATGTGTAAGATGATCTTTTACATCTTCTTTTTTCATCTATTTTAAAAAGACTTCTCAGGCAAGCTAAATCCATGTACCACATTACAGCCCAGACACCAAGTATTAACTTCATGATACGATTTTATTTTCTAGCTACAGTTGTCCCAATCACTTAGCATACTAACTGAGGCTGCATTTTCACTGAGGTGGTGGTTTGTTCTTTTTGAAGGGAGTACTTAATTTCAGATGAGATTAGGGCGCTTTATAGACATTATAGAGATTATAGACACAGATATCTATGTGTATGGACATGGAGCACTGTAAATACACACAGTTTGTATAGGCATATAAAATCCAGGTGTGTTATCCCCCATCTGGGGATTAAGTAAAGAAGACCTTCTACCAGGCTGGCCTTGATCATGCTACAAAAAACTTTTTCTGAAGTAGAAGGAAGGTAAGAGGAGAAATAGGGAACATATTGTTTTCCATATGAAGACCTGAATCACAGAGTTGGAATCACTTAACCAAAACTGTATAAATGCACTCTGGAAGCTTGAATTGATTTCAAAGTTTTCTAGCCCATCCTGCAGCCATTGCTCTGAGATCTTTTTTTCCTCAGTTGTGACTTTTGAACCTAACTGCTGAAGATGTAACTTGAGGTATTGTTTGCTGTACTAATTAAGATGATTGCATTACCATGCATTTCTAATAACAAGAAAAACCTTTGCTAATATCCAAAAAAGTTCACCAACCATCTACTTAAGTATCTTCTTAGGGTTTTTCCCTTAGTGGAAAGGAAAGGAATGCTATTAATTTCCAGCTAATTATTTTTCTCTAGTACTGGGAATAGTCTGAAGGGGGCAATAGACACCCACTGGAGGATGTTTGGGACACAGACACTCGACATCCTTTCAAGGCCACCTCTCTGAGTTACTATCATTGCTGTGCTGCTAATGATTTTCAATGTTTCCTTTTTGAAGAATTCTGAATGTATTAAAAAAAAAACTTCAAAGAAAATCACAAAGAAGTTGCTGTCTGTGCTTAAGAAAACAAGCTCGTATTAACCACATTTGAATGGATCTTTACCCATTTCCAGTATACAAAAAAATTAATATACTTGACTTGTTTTCAAATGTGCAGATTTTGTTACCAATGAAAGTAAAAAAAATGTTTAAAAGAAAATTACAAAATAAAACAAAATTTAGATGAACAAAAAAACTCAGTTGAAAAACTGAAGTGCAATTTTTGTCTTCCAGACATAGAAAAGCATGTAAATGCTCAGCCAACACATTTAACAAAGATTAACAAAACCCAGGATACCAGAAATAAACCTCTTCTTGGTAAATGTACAGTAAAGAGCAGCTCAGCAACCCTGACACGTCTTGCTGCACCTCCCTGAGCTCCAGCAGTGACAAGGAGCAGCTGTCATTAATAACAGGCAGTCCTTGGTGCTTTCCTGGCAGGCCCGGTCAAGTACCCAGCCCTTGCTCCCTGTGCCCCGACCTTGGGGGCCAGCAGTGGGCAGAGGAGAGGCTGCAGAGCTGCCCCTTCCTTGCTCACCTTGTCCCTGTGAGGTCTGTGCTCTGATGCCATCCCTGCTGTGCTGCCTGCACTGGAGAATCCTGGAGCTGATTTGATAAACATTTACATGCAACCTTTTTCTCCTCAGGATTGGAAAATCTCTAGATGGGAGTCATCCACAATAGGTTTTACTCCTCAATGGGATTAAATTCCCCAGATAATTGTTACCTGTTGCTACACACATACACACACTTACACAGAATTTTGTTACCCAGGTCCAATTCACATCCTGTCACCTTATTTATTATAATTCCTCTTATTTTTCTATATATAATGATTAATTACTCTTCATTACATATAGACTTAAACTGAGGTGATAAAAACCATAAAATGAATTTGGGACTGCTGGTATTCATATTCTACCAAGTTCCTACCTTCCCTTTTTAGCGGGGTTCTGCACCATAAACCTTAAATCCTCCAGGTTTACATTTACTTCCAATTCACTTGATTTTAAATCTACAAGTCAAAACACAGGTTGCAGACCTTGTTGCATCGTGCTCCTACATCGCACGTGCTGTATGTACTTAAGCTTAAATTTTACAGCATAATTAGTTCTTAAAATTAATGCAATATGTGCAAATTAGTTGTTGGTAGTTAGTGGTGTAACTTTTCTCATTTTTTAAACATCCTGTCATTTTGAATATTAACTGATATTTACACTGCATTACTTGAAGCTTTTTAACTTTCATTTTTATCCATTTACAATCACATAATTTTTAACTATAAGGTTGGATTAAGTCACTTGTAAGAATGTATTAACCTTTTGTTCAGGAAGAGATGAGACATTTCTTGCACCTGCTCCACAAATATGCACAGGGTTTTCTTATGTTAATCAGGCACATTTGAATCTTATATAAAAACTTCAGTGTGGGTGTATAGATACAACTAAGATGCTTACATTTAGTACTGCTCAAACAAGTAGTGGCAATGACTCAGAAGTTCTATGTACCAAGGAAATGGGATAAATCCTCTCAAACTCTGTCTCTAGTGTACTTGTGTGAGAGAGAATTGTGTTTGGATGAATGCAATGATCAGAGGCACTGCACTCAGGTATGTGGGGACTGGAGTTGAAAGATAAATAATAAGGGCATTATATGCAGCCAGTTACAAAAATTTCTCCAGGAAATACTGTACTCTGGTTCTGACTGTTACTCTCAAAAAGGATATTTTTGAACCTTTTCTCCTTTCATGCCCTTAGATCGACAGGTGACTTTGTCTTCTGAGCCCAGGTGTCTTGTTCTGGTCACTAAAATGTTAGTGACACATTTACTATTTTCTAGCCCATGCTAAGAATACTTCATCCAGTTTTCAGACCCTCCATACAAGGAGAACACCGGTGGTGAAGTCGGTCTGGGGCTGGAGCTCTGTGAAGAGAGGCTGAGGGAAGGGGCCTCACTCAGCCTGGGAAGGGGATGGGTTTGGACACCTACCAGCAAATGGCCAGTGCCTGCAGAGAGGTGATGGAGATGGAGTCAGGCCCATGGTCCGTGGCAGAGGGTGAGGAACAGAAATGAGAGATGCTCAGGCTGGCCAAAGCCCTGACTGACCCAGCTTAAGCTCATGGCTCAACCCGCATTGTGCAGCAGTTTTGACCAGAGCCCTCCTGTGATCCCTTCCCACCTTATCCTATGATCCTGAAATCCCTATCTGGCAACTAATGATCATCCAAACACAGCGTGGAAGAATCCTCTAAAACATTCCAGTACAGGTTATCTATAACTGACGATGCTGAAATCAACCACAGGTTAAATAAAGCACTACACTAAACAAAGGTGCATATAGGAAAACATTGCCAACACAAATTCTTTAGAATGGGATCAATGATGAATTTTTTTTTAGAATTAGAGCTACATCTTGAATTCAAAAGAAGTGACTGCAAACATAGATGTCAAATCTGTTGCTGATTGGAGAGAATAGGAAGTAATATCAATATCTAATAATCAAGTAAAATAGGTCAGTTGAAAAGTTCTTCCCTAACATTTGGCTGCAGAAAGGTCAGGAAAGACAGGTAAAACGAGTGAGAACACAGTCTTGCGTAAACATGGGCAGAACCAGAATTTTTCTTTTAATCTCAGATTTTCTATTGCCTTGAAGACCAGAGTTCAAGGCTTAGGGAGCCTACTGATAAGTGCACTTAAAAGCTAAAAGCTCTTGTGGAGTGTGCAGATGGAGAAGGTCCCAACACAAACTGTGCGACTTCGAGTTTTTGTCCCACCCAATTGCCTCTCACCCAGGAGGCTTTCTGTGCAATGCTTTCCAAATCCAAAGTATTTGGGGTCCCACAGTGACAGGACATCTGCTAGAACAAGGAGCTCTTATTTGAAAATCACACTTTCAAAAAATGACTGAATCTTATTCTTCGCATAAAACTTTTTTAGGATTAAATTTTAGACATTTTCTGTCACACCATACAAGTTTTCAAAGATCTATAAAAAGAACAAATATTAGCTCAGAAAACATCTAATGTTATTTTTCTTTCTCTCCTTCCAGAGATACTTTTCTAGCTATTTAAGACCTTCCTTACCAGATAAATTATTCCTGTATAAAAAGACAGTTTGTGAAGGGGTTTAATGATTTTTTTCATATGGAAACCTCTCTAGAAACAGAATTTTACATGCACTGCACTCTACTAGTTTATACAATGCTAGCTGACATGAAGTTTATACAACTCTTGTAATCCAGAAGTGCTCTAGGAGATCATTTATTTTCTCAGCTATTAATGTTCATTGCATCAGAACAGTCAGGCTTACAGTCATTCCTTCTTTCTTATATTAGTATTGCATTCCATTAAAAAATGTGATGAATAAAGCATTCACTTTTTAACAGAATGGGGTCTTATACAAAACATCTGTGCAGACTAAGACAAATCCCAGTATACTGTGTTTTAGAAACAGCAGTCAAGGCTTCATTGTAATAAAACAGCAAATATTTGCTTTTAATATGATGAAACCATGACAATGGGAATTTACATTTTTTTAACTGAAGATGGAATTTGAGCTATAGATGTAAATTAAAATGATTATTAGATTATATCATCTGGCAAAGAAAGGAGGGGAGAGTAAGCTGTGAGTCTAAACATAATTTCCATCACTTTTATTCCACCATCATCTCCCCCAAATTTTCCACAGACAACTATGATTTTGAATTCTACTTTGCTGTAATGGCTTGCTAAGAAGTACTTTACAGCAAACATTTTATGCTCACTCAATATACCTTTCAGCCATGAAAATTTACCAATTATATTGCTTTTTACAAAAGTTAGTCCTTTCTTCCCCTGCTCTGTTTCTCAAGATTCCTTAGATTTTTCTTTTCTCCCTGATCAAGGATAGGTTAAAATTAGGTCCTCGGTCAGCACCTATCTATTTTAAGCTGCAAGCATAAAGAAAGAGTCTCAATTCACAGCAATTAAATGCACAGAGTAACCAAGTAAGTCAAAATTATTGCCCTGAAGAGGCACTGGAAAGCACTGGCTCTGACTGAACAGGGAATATCTACATGTGCTGACAAATCTTAGATAGCTACAGTGGACTCGTCATCAGAAATGAGGATAAGCACATGGCCCCCTTATGTTTAAGTGATTTGGTGGTGCTGTATAAATATCTCTTATCAGAACAGGATTGCTAGCATTCTCTGCTATGTGGGAGAGTTCATTTTCATAATCAAATTATCAGATGTAAAACGGTAAAGAAAGACTCTCTGAGTTAAGCTGAACTGTGTCAACTCAAAATAGGACCTAAAAATTAATTACATTTCATAAAGACCAGCAAATCTTGGGCCTTCTATCTACTCAAACCTTTCATCTTTTTATTACTCCCCACATCATAGCTCTAGGCTTTGAACTTCAGTTCCTCAGTTTTACCAGTGATTTTGTTACACACTATTGAGTTGTCAGCTGAAAGATTCTTACTATTACCACTGCTGGGGGCTTTTTCCTCTTTCCATTCCAAAGTGTACAAGCCTCTGTTCTCAAAAGCATTCGAAAATAACTCTCAATTCTGTATTTTTATTTTATCTGTTTTTCACTTCTAAAATTGAATTATTTCAAAAAACAGCAACAACAACAAAATCTGTCTAAACTGCTGATTTTGCTGAAGGGCAAGGAAAAGACCTATGCAGCCATTTGATGGAAACATTCAAATGTGCTGATTTCTTTCACCTTATTAATTACAACTGGAGCAAAATTTTCAAACTTGATGGACTGCTGGAGAAAATCAGTTAACTGGTCTAGAAGTTTGTATCTTTCAATAGGACAGAGCCTGCTCCCAGGTAAAGTTGGGAATATTTATATACCTGTATGAAGTCTTGTTTCCAGAAGTGGCTTCTTGTATTCCCACTGAAGTTTATGATCCTTGCAGTGTGCTCAGCTCCTCCGAAATTGAGGACATATTTACTTTCTCTTGCCTTCTTTTTTTTTTATAATCAGTGGTAAAACCTGCACAGCTGAAGACAGATTTGATTATTAACAAAGAAATAGACTATTTAGAACGGGTTAAGATAGTACAAAAGTCATATACTAAACAAAATACTTTATATATTAACCCTTTGTGCTTGCAGTAAGAAATTAAGGTAACTGAATCAGTGATAGCCACCTTCACAGAGAAAAGGTCAATGTGATGTTGAACTGACTTCCTTTTAACATACTTTGGTCAGTCAGCACAAAAAGTTTTTAAACTGTGATTTTAGATAGATTTGTTTGCTTCCGTCTCATAGGATGGTGACCTCCAGGACAAGATTTATGTCCTCTGACTGCAAGCCAGATTCCTGTATCCTGTTTATTATTTAATATGTGCTCTGCAAAATAAGCACAATTCAAATGCCTTGCCATTCAGTCAAGAGTCAAGCCCAAGCCCACATTCAGACAGAATTTAGGTTTTTTATCCAATGATGATTTAATGATCCTGAAACAGAACCAACAAAACTTTCTTCCATGTGAACACTCCAGTCATCTTGGTTATCATGCAGGAAAAAAGGAGAGGGTCTGTCCCACAGCAAATTGAACAGCTAGGGATTGCTGTAATTTGGAGGGAAAGGTAGTTAAATCCATTCTGGCAGAGGAAGAAGCTGACACCTGGATCTTTTACTTTGTGGGAGATACTTTAATGCACATACTGTGAAAAGAAGGAAACTTTACCACCTCTTGTTCTGACTGTTTAATGACTACTGTGGTTTTCTGATGAAAAGGCTGTTGGTCCCCACAGTACAAGATCACAAATGGAAGGAATGACATTCCTGCAGAAAGAACTGAGTCTTGAACTTACCCACATACCACTTGGGCTTCAGTAGCAACCCACAAGAATTCGGACGCTTCCCTGCTCCACTCCTCATGGGCTGCACAGTGAGCCTGGGAACACAAACCAGGGCTCCCACTTTCCAGGAATTTGAGTCTCAGAGCCAGCCACCACAATCTAACCATTTTTACTTAAAGCTTCTTCTCCCACATCTGACTGCATGAAATTCAAGTTTCCAGTAAATCATAAGCAGGCTGTTTCCAAGATCCACTACTCCCCTGGACAGGTGATACGGGCAAGTGAAACAAGGACAAAATTCAACCGAAGAAAGTAAGAAAACCTCAGCAAAAAGTGCACAGTTTTCCATAGGATCTCGTGGCATATTACAAAATTTCTGACCCTTAGCAGGTTTAAATTACCCTATTTATCTAAGCTTCTCTTTCTTTCTTTCATTAGTTCGTTGTAGCATGTGAGTCTGCGGAGTGAGCAATGCCCATTTCCTGCACTGCAGACTATCAGTCTCCATCTTGCAGACTCAGTTGCAGTTGAGCCAAGTACTTATGACAAATAGAATCAATTTTATTTAATTGTCTTTTTTACTTCTTGTTTTTTTTATAATTTCCTTTTCTGCTTCTATTTTTATTTTCTATGTTCTGCTTTCAAGTTCATTTCTTTCCTGCTTTATGTGCATTTCTCACCTTCTCTCCAACTTTACATTTCCCTCATTTCCTTTTTCCCCTTTCCTCTCACATTCACATCTACTTGGAGAAGCATTACAATATCAAAGTATTATTAGACTACAGATTTAGCAGTACAGTCTGGCTCCAGCTAACCTTGGTCCTTGTAAAACCACTTAACTTCCTGAAAACCACAATTGGAGATGCAGGAAGCGTTCAAGGACGTCTCTGTAAGCCCCTCCTACAGTTTAAATGAGCAGAGGCTCAGTTCCCGTGAATGCAGCACCAGCCTCTGCCTGCAGAGACAGCTGCAGAAATGGTGGTTCGTGATGTCTCATGAAATAAAATGAGTACTGGAATATGGGATTCACGTTTTTTCTGCATAAATAGAGGAGAGACACATCCTCCTACAGAGCTGTGTTGGAGTTTTTTGCATCAAACAATTTGTTATTTAAACCACATGAAACTGAGGCAAATTAGGCTCTTGTGTATAATGCTGTAGCTGAGCCTATGTTTATGGTCAAGTTCCTGGAGCCAGCTGCACCCACAGAGCCTGGAGGGAGACTTTCATGGGAACCTGGCTATCCCCATGTCTGAGTCACTCCTCCTGGCAGGATCTTGGCTCACTCGACTTAGACAAAGTGAGATTTAATGTGTAGGCAGCATGAATTATCTGGGAGTTATGGCTCAAGTAAGTTAAAAAGGAAAGTCAGTCAAATACCATTCTAGCAAAAATGGATCTCCATTGTATACATGGAGGCTTGTGAGGGCTTGCAATTACCTTTTAGTCCTTAGCAAAATAAGATACTGGCCTATAGACAAGAGACATCTTTGAAAGAAGAGTGTTTTTCTTTTAGTACTCTTTGTTTAGGTGGCAGAATGTTCTTCAGAGTATGACTAAGACTGAATCTAAACTGCTGGGAAACTGGGATGGAAATTTCACAAAATTACTTGCATGAGATTCCTGAGGTTTCCCCACTTCATGCAGGAAAAAACAAGACTGATTTTTCTCACATAAATGTAAGACTAACCTTCAGTTAAACCAAGATATGCAATATCTACAAAAAGCCCAGAAATAAAAGATTAAATAAAATGTGCTTAAATTTTAGAATAGTCTATTTCCCAGCATTTTACTTCTACATATGCTTTATCTACCCTGCACTAAAATTACCACCGTATGAGGAAGAGCACTCTTCTGCCTCAGCAGAAGTAATAAACAGAGCAAAACCTACTCTGGCACAGCTTTACAACTGCATGCAGACAGAGACATTATTTCCCCCTTTAATCTTAGAAGCAAATAGTAGTAGTGTTGGTGGTGGTGACAAACACCCAAATTTAGGTCAGGGGATTAAATGGCTGCATGGATGGCTGGCAGATCACACTGTAGTTACACTCTTCTGAAAAGGCACTGCTGTTGGTTGACATGAATTTTAATGTTACACAAATATGTGTGTAAAGCAGCTGACTCTAGAGTATCATGAAAAATTATTTCCCAAGAAATTTCTTTATGAGAAGAGAGTAGGAAGACAAACAGCAGTTATCTGCAGATTTATGTGCTCAGCTCATGGATTTTGACACAAAGTTTGGAGGGTTTTGGTATTTTTTGTTGTTGAGCAAGTGAGTCATAATACAAGACAACAGGAACAAAATGTGTTCTTAACCAACTTGCTGTTTCAAAACAATGCTGGGAAGATGCTGACATACCAATATGTATCACTCATACAACAAAACTGCTGAAAGCAACTCAGAGCACACATTCATCTGCAGCACTGTATCTGCTCCCTGGGCTCCTTAGCAAAAGGTTCCAGACTGCAGGCTTTCTCCAGGGGCAGTAGACACTGAACCACCATGATGCAGCTCACAGCTCTGGGTTTGTGCTGGTGTCCCACTGTTTCACCCAGCTGGACTCTTGGCTAATGCAGTCACTGAGGTGGAAGCCACTGGAGAAGTGTTACACCAGTAACACAGGGAAGCACTGACTGGAGTTCATGGGATGTGACTGAAGTGGTCACACGACTGTAATCCAGAGCAGATGTACAAGTGAGAATTTTCAAACAGGAAAGGAGCAGAAGAGGTGTTTTCTGTAACTAATATTAAACAAGAAGTGAAAACTTCTCTTTTACTCAATGCTTATTCATTAAACCAAAATATTCTGACCATACCCTACATCAAAGCTTCTTAGAACTTTTCATGGTGAGCAAATCTATACTTTTATAGGTTTTTGGTGATATTGGTGATTTATGGATGGCTGATCCTAAATGCCATTTGCAATAAGGGATATGGCTACAAAGCACTGCAGGGCAGTAGTAGGAGAGATACAGTCCATCATCACATCTTCCTTTGTAAGGGCTGATTCTGCATCCTGTGTGATCTCTGATGGTCTCATTTATCTTTACGGTACTGGTCTCCACACTTAAAAGAAAGTTAAGGCGAGCTTAAACCCTTTCTGGGAATACAGATTTACTTGCATTTGCTTTTAAATCAAGGATACTCTAAAGGAAGTCGTAAATGTGGTTATCAAATACACCAAAACTGTCCTGGGGAATGGAAAATATTTTTCAGTCAAATTAGTTGGAAAATCCAGGTCAGGCTTTATAAATATCGAAGTCTTCCAGAGAGCAGCCTACTGCTTTCCACTTCCTACAGGAAATTTTTGCTGTGTGACATGTTGAACAATGACCATTTAAGATGAAGTTATTACTAAGTAGGCAAGTAAAAATCACTGTTCTAGGAGCAGTAAAATTTCTGCTGAGTGTGCATCTATGGTTAAAAAAAGGTCAGCTAGCAGGGGTAATCGGTCACAGACACTTTCAACTGATGCAAGAGTGGGAGAGATGGCTCAGTCTTCATCCTGACCATCAGCACCTCTGCCTTGGTTACACTAGCCTAAATAAGTGCGAGATCCTACAGCAATTTCAATCAGGACCTGATCCAGTCAGAAAATTAACCCAGAAGAAAAGAAAAACGGGAGGGGTGGATGAAAAATTAATTTTCTGTAAGGAGCAGACCCTCTCTTTGGCTCAATGGGTGTTTGGGATTGGAAACTATGGCTCTCAGCCAGACCAGGTCGCCTTAAGACAGCAATATCCCAAAAATATTACAATGCAAGGAATGAGATGCAGAATAATCCGAGAAACATTATAGCTTCTTTAAGGTAAGTAAATGATGGAACTTCATTTGGAATAGGAAGTACCACACTGATAACTGCTTATGAAAGGTGACACTACACTAGAAGTTTTAAAGAGGGTGACACAGATTATTCAGAAACAAGAGGACAAAAAGAAGTATTCTAAACTGATCAAAGGAAACACTCTTCACAAAGTGTCTTATTAAACTGTGCAACTCTTTTCCACAGGAAGTAATTAGGACAGCACTTTTAAATGAGTCACGAAATGACTGGACTTTTAGACTTATGACTATGCCATGGATTTGGAAGATAGACTGAATCTTATGCCTGCATTTAGGCAATATATACCAGATGGAAAAAACCCCCTTAATATTGTAGAAGCAGCTGGTCCTATATCTGTCTTCAGGGATGTTTCTTACATCCTCTTGTGAAACTTTGGTTGCTGCTTATTGCCTAAGATCAGTGTCTGTTTGAATATTTTTCATTTGATCTTGTACAGGAATTACATTGCTCCTTATAAAAAACCAATGGTATTTCATGGAAGCCTCTGTCATGCATAGTTACAGAAAAATTTAGGCAGGGATGACCACAGGAGATCATTAAGTCCAGTGTTTCACTAAAAGCAAGACAAACTTTACAGTTGGTTTAGACTGATCATGGTCTTTTCCAGCTGAATTGCAAAAAACCCCAAGGGCAGAGGTCATACAGCTGCTGAGGTCCTGTTTTGGCTGCTGAACCACCCTCACCATGTATTTGTTGCTCACGTACAACTGGAACTTCCCTTATCACATGTTTTGGCCATATCCCCTTCTCTTTTTACTGTACACCTCTGAGAAGGGACTGGCTCTGTGTTCTCTCTAATTTCTGATGAGTGGAGGGATATGGAAAGGCTTCACTCAGTTCAGAAATACACTTTTCCCTTCTAAGATGCATTTTTTTACCTAGCATCAATATTTAGACGTATCTGCAGCTTAAAAATTCCAAATTGCAAAACAGATTAAATGACATGGAGAAGTAGGCCTGCATTTGCCACAAAATTTGATTTTTAAACCTGCCATTAGTGTATTTTTGAAAAAGTAATACTTTTAACTCAGTCTGCTTGTGATCTCCTGAATGTTAGGAAATCAGATTATCAAGAATTAGATAGGCCAAGCATATTAAATGAAATTTAAGGTACTTCTTTGTACAATCTGTGCTTGGGCCATAATCTCAGGGTGACCTAGAAGGTGCACTGCACTGCATTCCTTTAGACTGCAGACTTCTGTCTCTTTCCATCCTGAGGATGGCTCTTTTAAGACACTCAAAAAACAGGCTTTTGAGATGTCTGTTCTTGACAGTTCAGCTGCAGGAAAGATAACTGAAAAGAGGTATTCATCTTTTAAGTACAGGCAACGATGTTAATCTTGTGGTTCAGGACTGACAGTTTTTCTTCAAGTGTCATAGACTTGAGCTCTGATTACACACTCTTCAGAGGCTCCAACAAAAGAAGCTCTTGTTTCCTCTGTGCTTCATGCTATTGGTCTATTGTTTCACATATTCATTTTGATAAATCATACAAAATGCTACCTTGAAATTAAGTTTTTGTCATTAACAGTGGAAACAATACCTATGTAAACAATCTTTTATAAAATTCTGTAAGTTTTTAAAAATGTTCTACCAATTCAGTAAGATTCCCGATATTTTTCTCTTACCTGTTTTATAGTCCTTACCATGTTTTATTATTACTCTATAAAAACAAGTGTAGGACACTTAATAATGCATCAGAAATTCTTTAATACCCTCTGGTCCAGACACCAAAAACCTTAGTCTCTCCTATAATTCAAGTGACCTACCTCAAAAATTTTCCCAGGTTTTTTGTGGAAACAGCTGGGAAGGCTTTCATTTTGTTTGCAATGAACAAGAGCAGGTGTGGTGGCTGGTCTTGCTCCTACTAGTCCTGACCCTGACTGTCACAGCCATCCCCTGCTTTGTTGTATTTGAATATTAAATACCTAAGTAAGAGTTCTTAAAATGTGAAAGTAATTGATTTCTCACCTGTACTGTGTTAAATACAGTAATGGGCAATATAAATTGTATACAGAATTACTCCTTAGTAGGTCTGGAACATTCAGCTCTCCAGCTAGGTTTTGGGATCACTGCCAGATCCCTCTCTTCTGCTGTTGACAGCTTGTGGCAATGCTGTGCAGAGTTCTTCACACTGCATTCTCTTGTGCCCCAGACATTATTTAGAAATCTAGATAGCTCAGTGTTGAAAGATGGCTCAAACTTTCTGCCACTTTCTTCCATTTTGAAAAAAACAAACCAAAACAATGTAAGGCAGAAATTTCAAAAGCTTCCAAACATACCACTATAAGATCTCAAACTCAGCAAAGCAGTACTTAATCTCTTGCAAACAAGGATGTTGTGCATGCTATGGATTTACACAATTTCAAGTGACAAAACGAACAGAAAACAAACCCCCTGCAAGTTACTAAATGCAGTGAAGGAAACTCTGACTCAGGAGACTCCTGACCTGCAAAGCAGCTGGAGGTTGGGAGTGCATTTTACACTCCCAGTCTCCATAGAGAGCATATTACCATGCTTGTTGCTTTTACAGCATTTTTTTGAAGGCATTCAGTTTTACCTGCTACTGGTTAAAAACCTTGGCTTGACATAGTGTGGTCATTCTTACGCTCTACATCATAATGAACGTCATTTTCATTTCACTGAGTCTTTCTGCAATTATCTTGTTACCTTCTTAATTTAGTCTTGTTCCAAAATTATGCACATGCATCCATAAAAGACTGTAGAAACTTTGTGGGTGATTCAGCATTAATCTCACACAGAATTTATCTTCTCTTCCCTATTATATCAAGCCCAAGGCTAAACAGGTGCCTCGATCATAGCTCACATCTACTCACCTGTCTCATTTTTGCAGCAAGAGAACTTTGCTAATTAAAAATCACAACAGCTTTTATAAAGTCGATTTTCATGTCTGAAGAAGTGCAAATATTGGAGGTTAATACCTTCTCATTTTATTGAATTAACAGTGAGCTAGACACAGGAAAGAAAACAGGAATAATCACCCATGCAGCCTACTGGTGAAGTGTGCTCTTCAACTGCTTGCTCCCACAGACACTACTAAACAGGAAACAAAACTAAAAAAAACTAAGTTCTGACAAAAAGTTTAAACATGCAATAAAATAAATGGGATATTTCAGTACATTTGTATTTTGAACATAGAATTTCAGCTGAGGAATTATCTTTAGATGTGAAAATACATTCTCCTGTATTCTATTAATTTCTTTATCTGTTTCTACAGATATACCACTTTTTTGGCTGTCAGAAAAAGCAAGCAGAGCCTGTTTCTGCCATGTTCTTGTTTTTACTTCCCCTCAGACAACTTGGGAAAAGTGACTTATGCCAACATTGTCACAATTTCTTAAAAGAAATGATGTTTAATCAATACAAACAAAATCTTGCTATCTGCTCCATCCCTGCTCAGTTATCAGCACCAGGACCATTGTGACTATGAACTAGAACAAAAGCCTCAAAAACAATGTGGCACTGGAATTGCATTTTGTTTGTAAGAAGGAAGTTTTCTTTCCTTTTTCCCAGAGCTTATCTACAAAACTTAAATTAGCTCACTAAAATATTTATTTCTGTATGGTTTTCAGATACAAGTGCCTGAATGATTACTCAACAGTGAAGAATCATGCTGTTTTGCCTCACTCTCCTGTTATGATGCTCGGATATAAATGAAGGGACAAATATTCATTTTAGTTGAATGGGAAACCAGTAGAAACAATAGTAGATATATTTTCAATGTAATTTTAAAAACGGAATGCAGTTGTGTTTTAACTCTATTTTATATGTATTCCTGATATTGAAACAAGCAGATGAATGCACCATTTGTGGTTAGATTTTGTTGTTTAAACCCATTGGTCTAAAGTCAAGTAAATATCACAGCCCCATGTTCTGAAGTTCTCTATTCAGCTGCATGTTATCAGTGCTGCCAAGAGATCAAGTGCTGTTTTCTGCACTGTTTCTGTACACCAAGTGCCTGGGAATGTAAAAAGCTAGTTTAATCTACCAGGTTTGACTAGAAAAGAGGTCCTGTAGCTCAACTGGTAGCAGTGTCTCAAAGTCACCTCACTGTTAAAACTGATAGTCTCCATCACTGGAAATACCCAACAAATATGAAAGAACAACATGAAATATAACAGTTGGAAATACGTGGGAGTGTTCAAGACATGACATCTGTGTTGGAACACCCTATGCCACCATTTCTTTCAGCTGCTGAGAGCAGATGTCCCATGTCTGCCTCTCATTCAAAGGAAAGGAAAAATATTTAAGAGAAAAAATCAGCAGCATTAGGACAGAACATTTTGGCTTTTACAATCACACACAGCAAAGAGGATTAAAGTCAAATGATCTTACTTTCCTCATATGCTCCTTTCTGGCTCTTTTAACACATATGGATGTAGTGTTTATTACTGCAATTAAAAAAAAAGAAAAAAAGAAAGTATTTGTTATCCTACTTCTAGTCACATAAGCACAGAGTCACAGATTCTTTATCACATCTGTTTGTAAAATACATATTTTCCTTTTTTAAAAATAAATACTCAGACTTAAATGTCCCAATTTCTTCGCATTGCAGAAAGTAAAAGGTGCCCTTGTAAGGGTAAATTTTCAGCCCCTGAAAAAATTGTTTGCCTTGTTAAACATAGCAGAACTGCTGAGAGGAACTAAGGACCTCGTAAGCAAGGGGAACTTCCCACTCTTGCATCTCACAGCCACACACTTGGCCATTCTGTGTACTTCAGCAGCACCAGAAGGACTCCTCAGGCGAGAAGGGCAGAGGGACAGACAGGGGATTCCCTGCTTTTGTACCCAGTGGGTACCCAGGTACTTGGAACAACACACTACTAAGATGCCCAGCAGCTAACAGCAAAGCACATCACTCTTTTCACAAGGATTTCCATATTTCTGGTAACATAACTATCACGTTGGTGGCAGAATATGCCATGCATGTGGATCCCAAAAGATTGTGAGGCTTAAAGACTGTTGAGCTGCACAACAGGCAATGGAACAAGAGAGAGAGTTTCCCTGACATAACCACTTCTCTGACTTCTTTCTAAAATGTGAAGTGGCCTTCAAACTGCGTATAGAGTAGTGTCAAAAACTGTCAGGTTTTGATTGGTAAGTTGAAAGGTATAGGTAAAATTCTGACTGCTGAGTTTGACAAAGTTTTTTTGCCTCATGTTAAAGGTATGTGTAGTGCTAGAGAGGATTTAGAAAAAACTACAAGGATTATTTATTGCTGTAGAAAAGACAAATGTAGGCTTCTAACAGCCCTATGGCTTTAGTTTATCAAAGAAATAAGAGATGACTTGATTACAGCATGCCCAAATTATCAGTTGGGGGAGAATGGGGTGAAAGGACAGAAAAATCTGATTAGGAAGCCGGCCATGGATATATGACAGGAAGGGTACCGCTAATTACCAAGGACAATTGCATATTCTCTGTTTATGATGAATTTCCAGATCAGATCCCTTACAGGGGAACACACTCTGCTTAAAGGTATTATGTGGTCCAGCACAGCAGCAAGTCCATGAAGCTGAATGGCCTACCCCATTCAGAGACACAAGATCATCATTTGGCCTTAACCATCCTGATCATGCCCTCCTAGCCCCTGAAAACAGGAGGAGCCTGCCCCTTCAAATACAAGGCCACCAATGTTATCTCCAGCAGATAACAGCACTTCTCTCATGGGGTATATTAACTGCTCCCTTCAGGATACCTAAAAAAGCATTTTTGGAGATGTTTAAAAATGTTTCTTTTTCTGTTTGAGCTTTATATTTTAAGAAAGAATACATCCTGGACTGACTTCAGGGAGTGAGATTTTGCAATCACCTGTTAAAATCCAAACTCATACTAGCATTGCCCAGTGGTACTTCAGGGCCAAACTCCTGAGGACAAAAAGGCAAACAGCTATGCTTTGAGCACAGATCAGACAGGGGAAAATGCATATCTGTAACTTGTGAAGTGGCTTTATAGAGAAAACCTGAGAGGACCTCTCACAGCTCTTTGCTTTACAGACCACTTTCTTGATCATAAAGATAGGCCCTGTGGCAGGGACTCTTACCTAGAACTCCAGGCAGCTCTGAAACAACTTGCTGGGCTGGAGCTGCTGTTCATGACTTTTTGCCAGGGCAGAGGCTCTGCAAGTTGCTTATGAGAAATTGTGTAAGGAGAAGCAAGATTCCTTCTGTAATTTTGAATAAAAAGAGAAGTTATTCGACTGTGAACTTTCAGCCTCCATAGGACAAGCTTGTACTGATATCATTAAGTTCACTGGAAAATACCGAGGATCAGACAGTAGGGAAGGAAATCCCCTGGCAAAACCCTTCTTTGTGATTTCACTGCTAGGAAGCTCACTGCCCACACAAGAGCAAACTCTCCTAACATGCGAACTAGAAGTTCTATCTATTCACTTAATGTTCCTGGGGGGAAAGCTGGCCCTATTGAAATCACAGGGCAATTTCTATTCACTTAAGTAAATTAATACCCTAATAGAGGTCCTGAGAGGGCAGACAAGCCAGGTGGACATTAACATCTGTATCTGTATCAGAAATACTGATGAAACGAACAGCTGAAAGGATACTGGGAACTCATGGAGGAATTTCCAGTAAAGACTACTCAAGCACCAAAGCCCTGTGGCATGATGCCTCCTACTTCTCTCCCACCCATCTTTTGTCTTTTCATTCCACAGGAGAGGGAAAAACAGCACAGGAACTTTCATGCCCCTTCTGCAAGTAGGTCTGGCCCAAGGCAGCTCAGAGGAGGAGTAAGAAGGCAAGGCATACCTTGGTGGGTCTCACCAGCAACCCAGACACACCAGGATGTCTCCAGCAGTGAAATGGATCCTACATGTCTTATTTCAGGACATCATACACTGGCCACTTCCTCTGATATATATCCTGTGGATTGCTTGGCACCAATGTCCATTGAATTAGGGATGTTGTACAGTACATTTCTGCCTACTCCCTTTCATTTTTGTTTATAGACCTTCAGCCCATTATTTTTTCCATTCTGCTTTTGAGCCAATTGACACTGTTATCCCCCCTGACCCTTCTGCAGCAGCCTCCAGGAGATTAACACTCACCCTGTAAAGAAGTACTGTTCTATTGTTTTTGTTAAACCACTTTTTCCTTAGTTTGAGTGTCTTGTAGTTCTGGAATTGCATGATTTAGCAAACAGTTCTGCATCTGTTGTTTGCTATCAACTGTCTTCACATTTGGAAAACATCAGTCAGAACCCCTCCTCCTTCAGCATTCTCTCTCCAAACTGGAAAGTCCCAGGCATTTTCATTTGTCTTGTTTTCCAGTCCTCCTTCTCTGTGTCTCTCCTAACTATCCTTCCTGCAATACAGACACCAGAACCTCACTGAGTAGGCACCAAAGTTTTGCACGGTGGGAAAAAATCATGCTTTCTGGTTTATTCACAAGGCAGCACTGAGACAGGCCTGACATTATTCTGAATAAATATGCCTGGCACCACCTCCAAGAAATTTATGTCATGGGCCTGTCAAAGCTCTCCTCCTCCTCTGTCTTCAATCTTTTCTTCACCCTCCTACTGCATGCTCACATTCCTCCAAGCCAAGTCCACACTGCTCTCCCATTTTTCTGCTACACCCCCACTTTCCAAGCCTGCCTTTCCAACCTAGATAGACATCCTGCATGAACTGATTTGCTGTGCACAAAACACTGCTGAACACACTATGAAAAATATATGGGAGATATGTACCACTGCCTCATCCCAGAGCTAGCCTCATCCCAGAGCTAGCACCTGCATTTGCATTGCTGTTGGGAGCAGTTGCTACCATGTGTATAATGTAAAGATATATTCTTTTCACCTATGTCTGCTTGAGCTTCTGTGTGCAAGTGTGGAGGGGCCAGGCCCACCTTCCTGTGCCTAGCACAATGGATCAGGCCACAGTGGACCAGGATGCATTTCAACCTCTCAGCCACAGAGCCTGCACCTCCCACAACTTTGCCTTCAGTGCTGAATATCAGCAACCAGATGAGTCAAAGCACCACTGCTAGTCAGGAGAAGGGAGGTAAGGATAAATACTATCAAATTCCACCTCTCCTTCCCTCTGTCTTTGCCTCTGCACGGGAAATCCACAGTTTTCACAGCCATTTTGCCAACGCTGGCTAGTGTGTGGGGAAAGAGGCACTAACCAGAGTGAAGCATGCAGACACTGGTTCTCTGTTAAAGGGAGAGCTGTCAGGCAGGTGGTTTAGATTTCCACAGTGGTTTAGATTTCCACAGCGAGCAGCTTGGGAAGGGCATTTCTTCAGGAAACGACTCACCCACCATTGCCAAGGTGCATAGATTTTGCCTGTGCCC
This sequence comes from Ifrita kowaldi, assembly GCA_013398055.1. Lineage (NCBI taxonomy): Eukaryota > Metazoa > Chordata > Aves > Passeriformes > Cinclosomatidae > Ifrita > Ifrita kowaldi. The sequence continues at coordinate 143,499 of VZRS01010078.1, read as the reverse complement.
CCTGCCTATGCCTTGAGGTTGCTACCAGCCTTGCTTGTGCCTTTGCATCTGGGGCTTCCCCCAACAACCATATCTGCTGCTGCTAAGGACAATCTCCTTCCATAGTAATGTGTAATCTGGCATAATCTTAAACAAGCATCAATAGGGGGATTTAGTCAAAGAAATCTACTGGTAGTTTTATTTTGCAGTAGAAATCGGTAAAGTATATTTAAAATCAGCTTAGATTTTACAAGAAGGGTCTGATTTGGCTCATCACAAAATAACAGAATTCTGGCATAGATCTAAGAATGATCAAAACCTACAAAAATACCTTAGCAGTCCTCGAACTTACTAGATTATAACCCCAGACATTTTTGAATAATATTTAAAATAAAACATTTCACAAATGAACCTCGAAGTCTTAAATTAGTTTAAGTTTGTTAGAAACACATAGCCCAGTGACTGCATAATTTCAATGAAGGTGTAGAGTTTATGGCAATATCAGTGAAAAGAGAACATTTTCCAAACATTACCACAAACAGACAAATTATATAAAAAACATTCATTCTGCAGAGTAATACAAAATAAAAATCACCTGATCAGCTCAAGAAATATTGATTTATAACTTTGAATTAACAAAATTTCTCTGTACAGTTGCAATAAGACTTCAGTTTTACAAACTGATATTTAGTTGACCATACTTATGACACAAATTATACATTATGTACAAACCTAGCTCTCCACAGAGCTCTTTGTTCAGCATGCTACAACACAGAAGTGATTTACCAATTTCTAGGACAGGATTCCAGCTCTTCCTTTAATTTAAATACCAAAACACTTATCAAAACATGAAAAAAAAATCCATTTGCTATCACATGGTGCTGTTCTTAAGTCACTTGTTTGTTACCATATGTTACAGAAGAGTAGAACCAGTTGCAGCAATAAATAAATGTGCTTATTATCAGCTAAAGACTTATATTCACATGATCACACTTTCAACCTGAGTGCTTTTACAAGACTGTAGGATCCATTGATCTTTGCTTGCCTTGACACGTAGATCAAAATTGCAACTGCAGGTACCACTACTGCTGCTACAGATGAGAATGCAATAATCAGTGGTATCATCTGATCTGGTTCTTCTAATCTTGCTGAAAATGGAGACAAAAGGAAAAAAAATGTGTAAATATTGTTTGAAACAGGTACATGCACATGACTGTAAAAGCAGTGTTATTAATGACCTTCATTTGGAACACATTTCTGTTTTCATGCACAAAGCATGCTTTTTGTGTTTTCCTTACATTTTCTCATTTAGTAACTTCATATTACATACTTTAATTTCTAGCCACTATCTCCATCTTGAATTTGCTATGCAAGTTCAAACCCATCTGATATCATCTACGATGAAGAATACCATGAAATTAATGAAGAATACAAGAGGAATACCACATACTTTACCCAGGAAACATTTCAGTACATTTCAACCTCCTGGAATTCATCTTTCAAGGCGAAGACCATGTTTTAAAACCCAGTCTTTAGATATTTTTGTGAAACAGAACTTTCTCTGGATTAGTCTCACTGTTCATGCATGGGAACAGAAATGCAGCCAGGATCCACATTTTTCTGGCCCTATCCTTAAAGCTACCACACCAACTCAGGTAAGAGAGACAATGACATCCATACTGAAAGGAGGTTAAGTACAGCTTATTCTGACCAGGTTGTTTGGTTTGATTTTGGGTGAGGGGTTTTTTTAGGTTAACTGCAGTACTGTCATGCAAGGATCAGCTATGAACTAGTTGTGTTCACCTTGACAAAAAATTCACTAGAAAGTACAAACAAAATAGGTTTAAGGCAATAGACCCACCTACCTACAACAGCTATTTCTATCTCTGACATGTTGTTCCAACCTCACTGGAAATACGAAGTACATATCTGCTTGTATAATTTTTGGTGACACTGCAGAGTATAAAGTTTCCATTCACTGATGGCAGAATAATTTCTCCTGATGGGCTTTTTTTCAAGACCATCTCTGAGGGTGTATGTGCTACATGTAATAGTGATATTTTCTACTTTAACATTTTCTGATGGATATACTAACACAGCAATATTTTGGAGAGGAACTGAAAACAAATGCAAGGTAGGATTTAGCAACAAACAGAAGCAAAACTCATGAGGCATCAGCAGCTTTTACATGCAAAATACTAATCCAGTCAATGGGCTCACTATAGCAGCTGAGCACCTGGCTTTGGACACTGCTCTGTCACCAGCTATCCTTCACGCACTGAAGCCAACATCAGCTGGCAAAAATAACATTTTATCAATTCATGGAGTATGTTGCATAACTTTTACATTATATGGAGCCTCTTCTTCTTTTCTTATTTCAAATCCACTGTTTATTTGTTTGAATTCATGAAAGGGCACAGACCAACAAGCCAAGAAGTTTATGTCCACTTTCAACACAAGAGAAACAGAAAAGGTGAGGGAAGGAGTCCTAGAAGTGGGTTTTTTTCCACTAGGTTCCTCAATTTTATATCCTGTTTTCAAAAGATGGAAGTGGAAATATGAAAAAACTTGAGGCAGCAATTATTTTGTGTATCTACCATTTTGGACTGAACTTTTCACTAGCATTAAGACCACTTATGACAAGGACCTGTACAACACATCTTAGTTTTTTAAAAGACAATTCATTCTTAATGAAACTGAAGATGTCACTCTGTCAGTGTAAAAGAAATCCTAATATGAACTCTGTAGAGCAGTTATATTAACTAGCCTTTGACGTAAGTACTATGTGCTGGGACTGCTCTCATTAAAGGTATGCATGTATATTTTCCTGCATCCCTTAGCTGAGCCCTGTCTGTGGTATATTTGCTATTTACTGTTTCAAGGGCTGTGAACCCATCACCAATTTTCTTTTATAGAGTACTCCTCAGAGATGTAACATTTGCAGATATGCAAGGAATGGTAACACTTTGTCCTTGTTTCACTTTGCTTGAAGGGGAAATCAAAAGTGTATTTTTTGGTGCAGCTATAAAAATAGTAAAGAATAGGGAAGAGAGCTGAATTGGTGGCAGAAGTGATCCCTAAGCAATACACTGTTGCTATGCAATAGGCAGAAGCAGCAGAGCTAAAGCAGAGAAGTCTGATTACTATTGAAAATGAAACTTTGCTATCATTGCATCTCCAGTTGAGGAATCAGCACTTTTTGTAGCTTAAATGCAGCTCACAAGAGCAGGAAACAGAGTTCTAACTTAGGGAAGAAGCAAGGAGCTGTAGCACAGTGCTTCCACAGAGCATTTTCAGCATGTACTTTTTCCTGGGATCTTTTGTATGCAGATTTCCACTGAGGCCTGTTTGGAAGGAAATACAGGCACTGCATACCTTCTTTACCTCAAGCAAACATTCGTCAGTTGGAAGGAGTGATGGAAGCCCTGCTCATTATGAACATTTCATAAGCTATCTGTACTGAGGCAGACTTCACACTGCATTGTTTAAAGCTTCCTAAATGACTCAGTGGCATTAGGGCCACTTTTTAACTCCATTGACATCAAAGACAGAATTACCTCATCCTTCACAAAGAAGATCTGGACCTAAAATACATAAACCAAAAAACTTGTTTTCTGTCTCGTTCTACAAACCTTGAACATATAATTTCACAGCTTTTTCTTCCTTGCCAAATGGATTATAAGCTTCACATTCATAAAGCCCCAGATCTTGACTTTTCAAGTTCTGTATAGTTAAAGTTGCATTTTCAGAAATTTTCTCAGACTCCCCAGTGGCCTTCTTTTTCTTCCAGGAGATCACAGGAGCTGGATTGCCAGAACTAGTACATTTCATTGTCACAGTTTCTCCTTCTTTAAGAGCAGCAGTAGGGATAACAGTGATTATTGTGTTCTTCGGTCCATCTGAAAGGAAGAATCCTATAGTTAATCATCACTGGATTTTTTAGAGATAGATCCAACATATCCTATTGGATGTCAGCCTCCCAACATTAATTCCTTTTTCATTCTCAAAAAGAAAAGTAAATCACACAGTATCAGAGATTCCATACAAACCCTCCATAGCCTAAACATACTAACCAAGTACTTCCAACCATGTAGATCAGTTTCTCACTCATTCAGATCTGGACTTTAGACTGCTATGATATTTAAGATTTCATGACACTGTTTTGTTCATCATCACTGCTCCTTTCTTAGGGAAGAGCAGAGGACTACGTTGATTTTTTGCTCTCACAGGGTTTTGTTTAATTTGATGGTTATAATTATCACTGAAGAACTAACTAATTATTTTTAAATGACTGGAAAACTTTACACGTACTTACATTTCACATTAAGTGTGATTTCACTTCTACTGTTCCCAAACTTATTTTCTGCTACACATTCATAGTCTCCTCCATTTTGGAATGTCACAGATGGAAGAAGAATACTCCTGGCACCGTAAGGCCCCATGTCTGCATTGTCAGATTTTCTCCTTAAAGTAATCTTGGCAGGAGGGCTACCTTCAGCAGAACATTGTATGGAAACATTTTCTCCTTCTTGAACTGTTGTAGAAGGAACAATGCAGAGTTTTGTAATGACTGGAGCACCTGCATGACAAAAGAAAAGGCTGTTACATTAATGCAAAGGTACTAAAGATGGAGAAGGTTTTAAGAAAGCAGGAATTGCTTGCTCAAGGATCTGTTTATCTTGGTTTTGATCCGAGACAATCTAAGACTTCTGGCTCTATCAAAACAGTAGCTATCAATCATTCGATCATAAAATATTAAAACAACAATATTATTATGTCCAAAACAGTTTTACCATTAAATGACTATTAAATTTATTACTAATGACTAAAACTACTAGTTCAAAGAAGGAGACTGTGATGTCTCTGTGAAACTGCTACATCCATTATATTTCAAGGAAATAGCAGTGTGTGTCCCCCCACTACTTTCTTAGATTCTTTCGTGACTTTGAGTGTTGCATTGTGTGAAATGTATAGAAGTGTGCATGTACAACAGCAGTACAGAGAGAATTAGCTGAAAATTAAATATAGAAAGGAAAAGTCCAACACATGAAGAGCAGCCTTAAATTGAAGCTGCATCCTGAATATGTAACAAGGAAGGTCCCATATTTTCCTGATTTTCAGTGTTTCAGCCTCCTCCAGCCTAACAGAGATCTGCCAGTTAAGTACTGGATAATACAAGTGAAATGCAAGCAGAATTGTACCTTGTATAGTAATGTTCACAGCTGCATTCTCTGTTTTATTAGTTGCCAGATTAATTACTTCACAGATGTACAGTCCTGAATCATTGAAATGGACATGGGGAATAGAAAGAACATTGTTTTTTATCAGATGCTGAATGCTTTCTTCAGCCATATATTTACTCCAAACTATTCGTGGTGGTGGGTTACTCTGAGTCACACAAGTGAGGTTTAGAGATTCTCCTTCCATTAGTGAGCTGCCTGGAGATGCAGTAATGATAGTATTTTGTGGACCAACTGTAAGAGAACAAAAGGAAGACAAGACCAGTAAGTAAATGAAGAATGACATGCACATCTCTAACACTAGCTTTTCTAGAGGTACACTTCACAGAATATTAAGAAAAAAATGAATAATGTGTATGGCAGTAACACAGTGGAACAATTCTTCCAGGCTTAGTAAGATGTTTTGCTTACAGCTTTGAAAGCTAAGCTAGTCGAAATGTGTACAATTTTTGGTTTACTCTTTTTTTTTTTCTAATTAGCATTTATGACTAAAATTTGAATTCCTAAGCATACAATAGCATACAATACAATTTTGAGAACATTTAGCAGTGTGATGCCATTTTTCTTCTGGTCTTTACTTTCTGACTGAGTGTCCAAGGTAAGAGAATGAGAGTTATGAAAGCATTGCCAAACTTCTGCCCTGAACACAGTGGATATTTAATTACTCAGTGAGTGCTACTGACTACAATAGAATCCAATATATTATTGACAGAAATAATATAGATAAGAAGTGCAGATTATAAATTTTTTTATAGTACACATTTTATTAAGCCACTTCACGATACTTAACATATTTTGTGTGAAAGCCCTAGCACAAAAATACTTACAATTTGCATTAAGTTTCTGAGAAGATGTTCTTTCTTTGGGTTCAAAATCCGTATCAGCAAGTAGTAACCTGGCCACACAGGTAATCTCTTTCCCAATATCTTCAGCCGTGGGATAAAATGTGTATGACACAGTTTTGGTCTCTGTATTTGTGCTGCCATCTTCAAAAAAATTTTTCTCATGAAGAACATATTCATCTTTCTTTAGGAAAACTTCCAGGCCATTAGAGGGATATACATCAGGAATTTGACAGATGACAGTGGCTGATTTTCCAGCAACTAAGGACGGGCTGATCTCAATGATAGGATCACTGGGGAAAGCTAAAAGAATAAAATCAAATTCTTTAGACTAGCAGAGATGAATAGTAGGGTCAACATAAGTGCAAGATCCAGACACCAAACCTCTTGAGTTTAGAGGTGCTCAGAACATGACATTTTATCAACTTTATTACAAGACACATCTTGATCTGAAGGCCTACAAGTCCTTTATAAGCAGTTCTTTTACTAAGGGGAATTTTATTTGCACAGTTGCTGAAATGTGATCAAAAAGATCTGGTAACATCCAGCATGGCACCAAGGCAGTGATACAGCTGCCTAAATATAGGCATTCAGAGCAATCCATACACTTGTGCTATCCTGTTTTCTGTGCTGGTAGGTTTAGACACCTGAATCACTCCCCTGCAAACTACAAAGGCTTTGATTTTTTTTCTCCTCCAGCTCTGTGAATGCGTTCAGGCAGTTTTGGCTTTCAAGAATCACCAAAAATAAGAATAAATAATACTAGTACATACAATCTTCAATGCAGAAAGCTAAGCAGAAAAGGAGACATATAAAAAGAATCTTAGAAGGAAGTATATGTTGAGCTATAACAGACTCATTATCCTAGAGTTAAAAGCTAACTGGTAACCACAACATCTAAAACAATTATTGACTTTTCTATCAACACATACCATTTAAAGAGAACTTTGCATTTTTACTTACAGTAAGGTTCAACTTCGACCTGCTTCTCTTTTTTCTCTTTCTCATCACATATGACAGTACAAAGATAAGGATGAGAATTCACACTGCTAACTGGATTCATAGTCAGTGTCGAATATGTCCTATGGTTGCTGACTTTTCCTCCAAGGGGGTTGTCCAAATGTGTTCTCCAGGAAAAACTTGGTGATGCACAGCCAGTAGTATTGCATGTGAGTATGAGTGTGTCCCCAATCTGTGCAACAATTTTCTTAGCAGGTATAATCTCCATTTCAAAAGCTTTAACTACAAAAGGGAAAACATACATCAATTCAGCATCTTTCTCAACTTTTATCTTCCTATTTCTTCTCATGAGGTCTTTCAATGTTTCAGTTCTTTACTTCACAGTTGTGTGGAAATTAAACTAATAAAGCTCATGCAGTGGTTTACATATTCAAAACACCCCATAAACATTGCTATTTTTGTCAAAGATAATACAGACTCAGATGACTAACGGATAGTTTTCATGTATAAAATGGCATAAACCAAATGCTGTCAGTGAAAATAAATGCATTGGCACAATATAAATTTTTTTTGTCAGGTGGATCTGGTTCTAAAACTTTGTAACATTTGAGGGGAGAGGTAGCAGGTAGATAGCAAAGACAACAGCAGAAACACTTTCAACAGGACATTTAGTACCAAACTTGATTGATACTGTCAGGAATGACAGTAAAAAGTCAAACATACGTTGATATACTGCAGTTGTCTCCTAGACTGTCTTTTAGCAAACTCAATAGGAAAATGACTGAGTCATTGCAGAGCACAGAAAAGCTCAAAGTAAATGTCAAAAAAAGCTTCCTGACATTTTGACAGAACTACTTAATTGACAGTTGTATTCACTGAAATGAAAAGGTAACTGGAGCAAAGAGAAATAAAGATCAAACAGCAAATTTTAGGTCAGTTTACACTTAAAAAAGTTAAAACAAATAAAACAAGCAGCACTGACCCCCACCTTCCCCAACTTACCAGTCCTTAACACACACAAAATTACTAGCACAGCCTGGCTTGTTCTTCCCATCTCTTTAAACATTTGTAATTGCTGTTACTAGGTAAAGAAAGTAAATTCAAAAGTTTTGCTTTCTATTTTCTGTGAAGAAGCACAGTGAGATCTTGCTGCTCTGCAACAGTTTATTACAAGAGCTCCAGCGTGCTCTTTATAAAGGCTCTCTCTACTCGAGGTGGAGTGGGAAATCCCTGGACGGGAAAATCCAGAGCAGGGAGGAAGAGACCCATATCGGGCGGTGCCCATTGGCTCAGCGCCCTCTGCTGCTTTGTGAAAGCCCAGGAAAATAAATGGTAACACTTGTAAATACAGTGCCTACTGCATTTTAAAAAATCAGTTTCTGATCCTGCAAACAGCTGATAAAAAGAAAGAATGTGCGTAAGTCCAAGTAATTGAATGCAACTGTATCTCAGATGAAATAGTTATTCAAATTTGCTTTTAGTGAAAATATTTTTGTGGGACTGAGTCTTAAGAACACTTCTAACAATGCTCAGCTCTGTAAACAACATTACATGACTCAGTATTTCCTTTGAAAACTGTGCTACCAGTTTAAGAGGTGACATTACTCATGTTCCTAGGTATGTTTGATCTCTAAAAATGAAGAAATACATCAGATAACAGGAGTCTGGAGATCTGACTTCATCAGCTTGAATCAGGCTCATACTGTTCAAATTAACTGAATGAACTAATATTCCCAATACCACTTTGCAGTGGATATACAAATCCAATTTGGAATATTTCTGAGGACAACTGTTACTGGCTAGTAAGGCAGCAATGTTATGAAAAAAAGTAAAATAACATTTTCAATGGATAAAGGCTTCTAAATCTCAGATGTTTATGTATTCAACTATTTGAGTAATTTAGGCACTACAGAGGGATCTGGACAGGCTGGATCAATTTGCTGAGGCCAGTTGGATGAGGTTCAACAAGATGAAGTGTCAGGTCCTGCACTCAGCTCACAACAACCCCGTGCAGCACTACAGGCTTGGGGAAGCGTGGCTGGAAAGCTGCCCAGGGCAAAAGGACCTGGGGATGCTGATTGACAGTGGCTGAACATGAGCCAGAGTGTGCCCAGGTGGCCAAGAAGGCCAATGGCATCCTGGCCTGTATCAGGAATAGTGCAGCCAGCAGGACCAGGGCAGGAATTGTCCCCCTATGATTCACACTGGTGAGGCCACAACTCGAGTGCTGTTTCCAGTTCTGGGCCCATCACCTGAAGAAAAACGTTTAAATGCTGGAGAGTATCCACTGTAGGACAATGGAGCTGGGGAAGGGGCTGGAGCACAAGTCTGACAAGGAGTGTCTGAGGGAACTGGGGTTTAGCCTGGAGAAAAGGAGGCTCAGGGGGAACCTTATCACTCTTTACAACTCCCTGAAGGGAGGTTGTGCTGAGGTGGGGGTTGGTCTCTTCTCCCAGCTAATAGGTAAGTGACAGGACAAGATGAAATGGCCTCAAATAACACCAGGGAAAGTTTAGATCATATATTAGGAAAAACTTCTTCACTGAAAGGGTGGTCAGGCATTGTAACAGGCTCCCCAGGGAAGTGGTAGAATCACCATCCCTGAAAGTGCTCAAAAATGTGTGGCTGTTGCACGTGGGGAGATGGTCTAGTGGTGAACATGGCAGTGCGGGTTTAATAGTTGGATTTGACCTTATAGGGCTTTTCCAGCCTAAAGAATTTTATGATTCTATATTGGTCAATTAAAAATCACTAAATAAAAGCAGCAAGAAATTCGAAATGAAACATATATGTTTTTAAAATGTCTCTGGCAGATCATTTGGTATGTAATAGTTTGGTCATTTGATGTCTGTATTTTATAAACAGCACAGATTCAAATATCTAGTCAGTGAGTACTAACTTGGAAAAACAAAGGCTGAAGTAGCAATGCTGTAAATGTTAAAGAAATGTATTTGCTGAAAAGTTGGCTCTCCATCAATATATGTTTTAAGTCAGTCAGAGTTTATATTGTTAATAACCTCATGCTAGCTCCGAAAATACCATGGTCAGGTGAGAGTTGTATCAGAGGATGTAAGGGTCCTGCTGTCCTACAGGAAGCATGTCTTCTTCAGGAAGTATTTTTTATTGCTTTTTACCTGACTGTAGATGCTAGCATAGCTTTGCATCCTCATCAAAGGATAGCTGGACAGTATAAGCTGCTACAGAAACACACTCGGTAAAATAGGAAGCATCGATGACTTTTTTCATGCACTCATCATAAACTGATGAATATAAAAGGGACATAAAGATCGTGAAAAGATAAATTGTGATCTCAGGGGAAAGTATGTAATACTAATACTAATACTACTACTAATAATAAATAATGACAAAAACCCCCAAGACAATCCAAGAATTGCCCAGAAGGCAATAAAACAGGGAAATCTGTAGCATGTAGAAATGCCTAACCAAAAGTCACTAAAACTAAAATTCAATTAAATTGCCATGGTGGATTCTACCATAATATTTTATTTTTACTAGCACCATCAAAATTTTTTTTGTTAGAGGAGCAGAGAAAGCAGCAGAAGGAGGAGGAGAAGGTGGAGGAGGAGGTGGAGAAAGAGGAAGAATAAAACAGCCTTAAGTGTCACAAAATGCAAGCAGAGTACTGTTCTGGAAGTACTGCTATCAAATCCAAAAATCCAAAAGCTATCCTGGATAGGAAACAACGCATCTACACAATGTGATTTTACTTCAGAGAAAATGGTTTTGTTGAAGAAAAGTGCACTCTCTCACTTACGTTGCAAATAGTTACTTTTAAATCATAGTCAGAGAGAAGCAAGAAATGAAACTCTTCTGCTTGGACTGCTTAAATAATCATCAGAAGCTAAGCTGAAAGAGAAAGAGCAATACTTCCTTGTTTCTGGGAAATTAGTTTCTAGACAGAAAAAAATTTAAACATAGGAGGCCAGTCTGCATGCTGGAAAAGTTTTAATCAAGTCCTTCCTCAGGTAACACGAAATAGGAAGTAACTCTGATCCTGCTCTCAGTGAATTAAACTGGACAGCTGCCATTAACTTGACTGGAGTTGGAGCCTTGCCAGAGGGACTACTATACTGAGTGATCGGACAAATTGAATTCAGACAGTTTAGGTAACAGCAGAGTTAGCCAACAAATATTACTAAAGGAAGTGCAAAACTGCTAAAAATTTTTAAAGTTTCTTAAAACTTTCTCTTTACACAACTTCAAATGTGAGCCTTCCGTGTATTTTAAAAAGAATATGTACTTTACTGTTGCTCCTACTACCCGCAGCATCAACCTCAAAATAGGAAAATGGGCACCAAGTTTGTTTGTTTTCAGAACTGTCTGCTCTGTCTGTAAACAAATAGAGATCAGCTGACAAATTTTAGCACTTGACCTTGAGAGTTCAGATAATCTAGCTTTTTATTCAAACAGTACAGAGGAGGATGCTGGGGGTAAAAACAAAGAATGCATCTACATCCACAGTGAGATAAGTATTATAAGATCAACTGGAAGAAATCTTGACACACGCAGAGTGTAGTGAAGACTGGAATGAAACAAGTATTACAAGAATATTACTAAAGTCAAAAAAGATTAAAAGAATTAAGCACAGGGATGTAACTACATGTTTTTCAATACATCTAGTAATCAAAAGAGACTTCCAAGGCTTTGATGGACAAAGATAAAACAACTGTGTGTTGCAAAAGGGAGTTTGGAAATACTGACACAGTTTTTGGCCTGGCATAAGAAAACACAAGTGTCCTTCAGAAAACTTAAGTTTTCATCAGACTTTCCTGGAATTTAAGAAAATAAACCATTTCAGAACTGTGCTAAGCATTTGCTTTAACTCATACTTCTGCAATCCTGTTAAATACCTATATGATGCATTTCTAAGTTTCCTCTAAGCAAAAGAGATAACAAGTTCTTGGTATCTTAATGAATTATTTGAACAAAATGCAGATTATCCAACATGTTAGTTATCCAACATTTATGCATCTCTTCCTGCATTTTTAATATACTTCACTGTCTCTTGGAGGCTACTAGGGGAAAGCTGAAAGGCTGATCTTTTGCAGAATCTGGACTCTTAAAACCTTCACCACTGATTTTCTGATTTATGACCAAGGACCTATGGTGAAGAGACATGATCCTTTTGGCAGAGGAAATTTAAAAAAAAGAAGGTAGAAGGAAAGTCATCTAACCTGATATTCCGTTTCCTGTGTAGCAATAAAATTCTTCATGGCACTTCATTCTTGTATCTGCATCTAGAGCCACAATCTGGGACTTCTGCTAAAAATACTCCGTGCTGGAATCATAACTCCTGTACAGGACCCCAACACAGAAACATGTGCAATGTGTTTATCACTAAAGGTCTCTGTGTCCTGTCAGCTTGAGAGGACAGAATCCTTCTGTGGAAGGCCTGACATTCAGGTGAGAGGATGCAGCAAAGTGTGACTCAACAGTTCTTCAGCCTCATATCAAAGAGGTGTTAGAGCAAGTTCATACTTAGGTTCCCCATTTGAACTGCAGCCCTCACACATCTCAGGAAAGGTATTCTTGGGGTGTGCACTGGAGGTCTGAGTAAAGAAAGCCTCTTACCGAGTTTCTGATGCTTTACTGAAGCATCTGGGATGAAGAGCTTCCACCCCACGCAGAGTGTCTGATGCCTCTACTGGATGATCATGCCTAAAGAAAAAGAGCCAGAGGACTGTGCTGTAACTCAAATGGGAACTAAGCTCAGAGAGAAAACCTACAGGCATCAGCAAAGAAGGAATGCCCTCCAGGCACCACATGCAAGGTAGAACCTTTAATATGGTCATATCTTGATAATGTAACTGAAAAAACATGAAGCTGGAGGACATGTAAGAATACTGCTGACTACATGGCTAATACAACAGCAAATGATCTGCCAGCCTCAACATTTTCAGTTCTCTACAACCTCAGTAGCATGCTCTGTGGGTTATACACTGTCTCCTTGCTCAGAGCACCTGCGTTTTTGGTTCCCAAAGCTTCCCCAACACTTTGCTTGTCCTGACTCCCTCCACCTGCTTTCTCACCACCTGACAATAATACTACCTCTGTATAGCCCCAGGAGGGGGAGGAGAGCATCACTGACTCCCTATAATTTTCATCTCCGGATGGAAGGATGAGATCTACATACAGATCTATTTAAAGGGTTGTGTCTGTTTCAGGAATTGTAACTTTGTACCTAACTACAAAAAGAACACCAACGCGTTACCCTGTAACCCACATCACACCTCACAATTGTACTCCACATCTAACTTGTCATCTATTGCAAGAAGGAAAAAAAAAAGAAGCCTCTTAAGAAAGTTTTATCATCTGCTTCTTTTCCTTTTCTGGAGTTTCTTAAATACTGTATGTAAAAATAAATGCATCTACTTCCTGCATTATCTTTCTCAGGCACCAGCTTCTCAGTTAGGACACATCCTGTTTGGTTAGTCTGAAGGCATCCAGAATCCACAAAGGTGCCAGATAAAATAGTACAGAAGTGTGATAACTTGTGTAGACTACAGAATAGCTAATTTCTTATTTTCTTCTGCTCAGAGGCTTTGTCCACTTCACAGAATGAACAAAAACCTCATCTAATAATAAATAAAAGCCACTAGAGAAAAAAGTCCCTAATTTTTATCTTAGTCTTTTGTTGCTGGCAAGAAACACGCTGTGGAAATTCCAAACTTAATTTCTATAAAACTGAAAGTATTATTTTAGTGATTCTGGATCTAAAAATGAAACTGTTGGATAGCCTTTAAATCCACATACTTAAAGTGCCAAGGACTGTATTCCAAGACAAACTTTATTAGTTTGGATAGCTGAGCTCCTATTTTCTTCATAGTGACATAGGTAAAAAAAAGTTTCCCTCCTGAAATATTATCTAGTATATAACAAGAGTCAATTCAAATATGAGCCTTGGAGTATTCAAAATCTCTTCGGGAATTCTGAAGTAAGACTTCAGATCTACTTTTATTTTGATCTGAATATACTAAGGCATATCAAAATCATTTGTTCTGACTGGAGAAAACAACAAAAAGACCCCAGGCAAAACTCATTTTGAATGGACAGAGTAAAGAAATAGCGTGGGCTTTGGGTCAACATCCAGGTGATAGCTAGAACTTAGGATATGGCAAGGTAAATTCAGATAAAAACATTTAAGAAGGAGTATGAGCAAGTTACTTAATTCCCCCAACATTCCACAGGAAATTCCAATACCATTAAATCTTGTTCTGTACTTTATTAAGGCCAGTATTTCACATGGGCAGAAGTTTATCAAGACAATGGTGCAGAACTTTTTGACCAAGATTTTTATTACTTACCAGCAGCAGCTCTCCAATGCACTTGTAGATCAGTAACTTCCCTGTTTCTGACATCCTTCCTGCTCTTCAGTCACGAAGTACATGGATGTCCCTATGGACCAAGAAAGACAAAGGGGAATGATGACAGCAAGGTCTGTAACAGACCATTCCACCTGCAAGAAATGCAGAACTTGGATTCTCCTAGAGAGGCTACTGAAAACGGCACTGCCACTACTTGATTGTCCTTCAACTTGTCTACCAGAATATATTCTTTTTTATTTCTTAAAATGGTTCATATTCTAAAGAACTGTGCTTGGCTGTGTATTTTTGCTGCTTTGTGTTATAGAAATGTTATCTTTGCTGTCCCACAGTGGACTGGCTCACTAACAGGTAGAAATATTATACAGATGTCAGAAAGAAATTAAATGACTTAACATTGCAGGATTCAAGACTCATAATTTTTAAGTCTTCCACATAGGTAAGAATTACAGGGATTGTTCAGTTTATTTATTTTTTTTAAAGACACACACAAAGGAAATCTTCCTTTTACCTAGATTTTGTCACCTTGTCCTCTCTGGAAGTGGACTGAAAGTCCTGAAGAAACTGACCTTCCAAATAGAAACAAGAGGTAATGAACCAATTTTTACTTCCATCAAGTCAGAATGACAAGTGTTCAAGAGAAAGCATTTTGCAGTAGCAAAATATGTATGTTTGTGTTTCTGTACACATACTGATAAATCAAGTGATGCTTGAAACAAGCTGCAAATCTATTAAGGATCTGGCACCTTTCTTTTATCTCTTGAATGTGCTCTACCCTAAATAAAAAACATGTTGTTTTGTTGCTTGAACTACTTCTCTCTTTCTTTTTTTTTTTTCCCCAGACAGTTAGGTATCATCTTAACTGCTTTGTTTGTTAACACTTCCATGAAAAGAATATGCCAAAGCAGGAGTGTCTAAGTGATAAAAACCATAAGCAGCTGAATTTTTCTTGACAGGGAAGGGTAAGAAAGATGCAAGTTACTGGAACTTATTTCCCCTCCCCAGACAATTACTTGGCTAGGCATCAAAGCCCCGGCCCTTGTAGTCCGATATAGACAACTGAGCAAGAATTACTTTCATAGTTGTGTCACCCTCTATCACAGACCATGTTACTCTCTAGTGATAAGAGAGGCAACTTGAGAAGTGTGACACATGTTTGAAATTGCTGTCAGGCAGGATAAAAGTCTGTGCTGAATTAGTATGAGAAATATCTGACTTCCAACATTCCCATATCTCTTAGCCAAAGATCCCTCCAGAATTTTCCCAAGAATTGTAAGTGAATACCAAACCATAAGCAACAGATGGTTTAATGACCCTTTTGGTTGGATAAATTTTGCCTTGTTTGACTTAATTTCTTACTATAGTTAGCTCTGCACCATGAGGAATGGGTATTGGTAGCTCTCTTTGAACAGCTCAGCTCTAGACAAACCTATATGGTTCTCTTGCAGCAGACCGAAATCACTACTGACTAAGTGAAATGACCATGCAGCTACTGCCAGGGCTTTCTCTTGGAAGCTGGAATATCCTAACGGGAAAGGGAACAATTCTGTGCAACCCACAGTTTCTAAAATATAAAGACATAAATGTTTCATAAGCAGTGTTGAATCCTTTTGTGGATCCAGGACCAAATCCGGTCAAGTTCTCATAGGCTCATGAGCTCGAGATCAATCTTACCTCTGTAATGCCTTTCAGTACTCAGGATATCAGTAGCATGGTCACTTGGGTTCTGCAAGACCATCAGCATCCAGGCACAGGAACTTCCAGAGATGTATGAGGGTGAATTCAGTCAGATTTTAAGCAAATTCTCTTACACTGAGTTTCCTATATTATTTGAATGAATATAACACAACCATCTCACACAAAAAAGAAATACACTCTAGGAATTCTGTATTACTGATTTAAAGTATTTGACATAAACCCATCAGCCTGTAAGTGATTTATTATTACATTTTATCATATTGATTCATCTGCGAAGGCACCAAGATCCAGCTGCTGAATTTGAATTTCTTGCACTCTCAGGTGTCTTTTGCCATGGCTATTGAATTTTTGTGGCATGAAGAGATTTTCATTCTACCTCTAAGGGCAGCATATGCATCCTGCTGTAGCTCCTGGTTTCATAAAATGTGCTGTTACATAGCAAATACATTCTATCAACAATTTAGGATCTCAGATGATTTAAGAAAAATTGTTTCTCTTTATGCCGCATATTTTATTTATTAATGGGAATGTTTATTTTAAATTTATTTTTCTAATTCATTAATTGGAAAATTAATAAATACAATTTATTTTTAAATATTACCAGAAGATTTGCACATTTAACATAAAGGAGGGCAAATTTTCAGGTGAAGTCTATAGTATAGAATGATTACAAGAATGAAGAGAAATTTATCACAAGATTGAAAAGTAAGCAGTGTATGTGTTCAAAACTCCATATTACCCAGGGGGAAAGCAAATACTAAATTAATCTGCACTATTTACTGGTTCCTACTAGGCCATCATATTCCTTTTTTAATGAAAGAAACAACTGCTTTCTAAGTTTTCAGAAGGATTGTACAGTACAGTTGAAAAATGCTATTAATTTAGATTAAAGCTGCAGATGGTTATAAAGATGAATAATGAGGAGATGATGATCCTGCACAACATTCCTTGTGAAGTTAGTTTTGGTTTCATGAATCATCTGTAAACTTGCCTTGATCTTTTATTTTCTTACTCTTCCTAATAAAATCTCATGTTTCAATGAATGTATTTCATATTATGGCATTAAGCTGTTTTCATAAGGATTTCTATAATGTGCCATTTAAGCCTCAGTTTATCTTTCCAATGCTGTTTTAGACAGAAAACTAAAGGAAAAATTCAGACAACCACGTTAGTGTTTTGACTGACAAACACAATTACCTATGGGACTTGAGTGCGAATAGCACTTTTCTGGCACACAGCTGTAAAGCACACCATTGCGAATAACTGGGAATCCTGTCAGGATCTAATTAGAAGAAATAGGACATAAAACTAAGCAAGAAGTCGTCTGTGACTTCTTGGTAATCTCATGATTACCGAGTGACATCAGCTGCAACAATTTCATAGTAACTCCTTAAAGTCACTGAGGGTTAAACACAGTGCAAGCCTAACTTGATATGTGATTGGAACTTCAGTTTCACCTTGGCTGTAATTGCTGGCTGTGTCTCAAAAGCAAGATCTCTACATTATTCAGAGAGCTCTCTGGAGCTCATGTAATGTCAAGAGTCTGCAGGGAAAGTGAGTATAGCCTGGATTGTCACGTCTGGGTTTACAACACGCAGAAGTGTTCAGTAAACAGTGAGAGCAGCTTGATGCTTCCCATATTGAATATGCAGGAAAAACCCAGGAGCCCAAGGCAGCTTTAAAATCTTGCTGTTAAAGAGAAATGAAATCTACCATTCCTGCCAATGTAACAGCTCTTTACATAAAGGTAAATTTTCACAGGTTCTTCTCTGAGAAACCTACTACTCAAGGTATGCGTGAATGTCAGACCCTGCCACAAATTTCTTTGTAAAATTTCCAGGGTCCACATATTGAGAGGCTATTTGAAAGAGTGGTAAAACAAATTCTTTTAAATATCTTAAGTTCTTCTTATGCTAAAACTTAAAATCTTTCTTGTCAAACCAGGAATCACTTACCATTGTCTCACAAAACAATAAATAATGCAAATAGATAAAAGAACAAAACCCAGAAAAAACAGGAAATAGTTATTAAGGAAAATTCTGAAAACATTATCAAATATTGCTTCAGTATCTCACATACTTCAGGAAAACTTTTTTCTTATGAAGTAGCTCAAAAGAAAGGACAAATTATCCTAGCACATACAGTGACAATGAATATTATAGAGAATATTCCTATTCTTTTATTGTTATTTCCACGTATTACAAAACGCATTACATGTTTTGGGTTGGAGGTTACACTTTTTTCTTTCTTACACCAGAAGGAAACTTCTTCATAATTGCGTGCTGCTGCTGCTGCTGCCTTACATTTAGAACTATTTGCTAATTATCTTTCCCGGCATATATTAAAAGAAATGCAACTGTACACCAAAACCTTTAACAGAAAGGTCTGCTTTTGCAAGAGAAAGAAGGTTTTTGTAGTTAATTAAATATTCCTCTAAACCTTGGTAAGAATCACAGAAAGTAGGCCAGAAGCTGGCTAGTACCTGAGATCTCAGTCCTATTCCCCCATTTCCAGTATTTTGGAATCCAAGCCTGTTTGAATGTGCTCATCAGTGTAGTTGTTACAAGGAGACAGAGATGGACAGAAGATACCTACAGTGGATCAGTCAGATGTTTTCAAGCCAGAATCCCATCCCTGGCACTGGCCAAAAGCTGATGAGAAGATAAAAGCTTGAGAATGGTGGAAGCACAAGTGATACAGTTGCTTACACAGGGACTCCGACAAATGGTCTCTGCACTGAGTCTATGTTTTTGAGAGCATAATTAAATACAAGAAAAATCATACAAGCAAATGAAATTTGAGAAATATCTAAGAGATTTGGAAATACAAGTTCACTGTCATGTATTTCTAGAACTTGCAGCCCTTTAAACCTTATCCTAAACAGCACAGAAAAATAGAAATTGATAGTATTACCTAACACTATTTCAGTTAGAACTAGGAATTACCTGCTCTGTTCTGCCACGCTAAAACCAGCTCTGCTGCTTTACTCTCCTCTGCACTACTACTGCAAGATCTTTTTCTCCATGCTACTTCAAAATAATCTCTGTCATTTCTGATTCTAGAATGCTACTGAACTTTATCATCTGAGCTGTTCTTAGCATCCCAGTTTTGCACAGAGGCTCTGTCAAAGCTTTGAATTGTCCCACAGCTGTTGCTGCCTGCCAGTGCACTGCTGCCAGGCCATCTCAGTCCTGTTACCAGTTTGGCTGTGTCACCATCTGCTGACTTTGCACTACAAGTGTCACAGAGCTGCCTGTTGGTAGCTGTAAAGGTAAGATTTCCCTAAATTAATCATGCCACCTTCTTACTTCGGTTTTCATTCTGACCTAGTCTGAGGACCAATGGACTCAAACAGAGAATCTTCTAGATACACTTTTAGACTTTGCATTGTCCTCTTCTGCTGTGTAATGACTTACTAAATGATTTTTTAACCCTGAAAGCACCACATTTACTAAAGCTACAAACTGGAATGATTGAAAGGCTAAGGAGCTACTTTGCTCGCTTTTTTGCAACATGGGTTGGTGTAAATGAACTCACAAGGACCATGAAAATTTATAGAGCTCCTGCTATGCTGGGCCACTCAGTCCAGAGACCAAGTACGAAGCATGGATAAAGTTCAGAAGGCTGTCTTTGCTGTAGCACAAAAATATGCAAATTTTATCACAAGAATACATGTCTTTACCTAAAGAATGGAAATTGGCTTTCCAACACAACTTGAGAATCATGTCAAAACTGATCTCAAAATGCACAGATGTTTCAAATGAAATATATGAAATAGTAAACCTCTAATGCATATAATCAAAATCACTTTTCTTTCTGTGGTGTTTCTTTCCATTCTCCTCTTGGGAGAAAATTGGCATTTATCCTTTTAGTAGCATCTATTATCTCTCTTTAAACATTTCTCAGTTTTATCAGAAAAGCCTCCACCTTCTGCCAATACACAATAGATGAAACCTTTCTGTGGCTTCAGCCCTTTTTAAAAATCCCAAAGCCACACATGGGATAAAGAAAGAAACAGGATGTCCAAGTAAATTACACAAAAATAGGAAGAAGGTTGTTTATGAAATGGCAACCAGAGTCCTGACATACACAATATTTTCACTGTTTTTTCCCTTGCCATAAGTTTTCTGACCCTTCTGGATTTTTGTTTTGTTTTGTTTTTTCTGGCTGATTTATTCATCAGCTTTTTCTATTACTATGGCAAAGGCAAATATCCTCTGGAAGGAAGACCATTTTCCCTCCTGCACAGTTCCTCTGGGACAGAGAAGAAAGGACATCAATTTATTATCCTGACAAAGTTGGCCACCTGGACAGAGACACCCATCATTCTCGGAAGTGCAAGACTAGAGCGTGCCCTGGCAAAATCTTCCTGAGGAACAGATCATTTCCCACGTTTGCATTTACTGTAGGACCACTGTCTAACTTACAGCAATAGTCAACAGCAGTGGCTTCAGCAGAAGATGAAGACTGCACATAACTGGCCAAGTTCATCATGCAGTTCTTTAAATAATGTCCTTATTTGCTGAGATAATGTCTCCTTATTTGAGGTATGACTTCCTTCTTTAGCTTGTCTTACTTTACTGCAGTTATTATTCCTTCAGTAGTAAAAACCACAAATTTTTTTAGAAGTCCAAACCCATGTAGAATGAACATAGCATACAAAGACTGGCAAATACTGGATCATATAAATTTGTATAATTTGAATGTTTTATCTCTGAAGACATCAAGAAACTTCCTGAAAGTTTTCCGCCTACAAATTATTGTATAATCAGATGGTATCAGTTTCAGAAATCACAACATACTTAAATCAAGGAAATGCGAAACATTGACTGGAAATGAGAGGAATTCTTACTTATTAAATCACAGTTCATGCTAATCTTCAGATTAAAAAAGTAATTTTCCTAATTTCATCTATGCTGTGATATTTATAACATTTGAACTGCCTGTATTTAGTCTGTGACCTTTATATTTGACCTTTAATTGAAATAAGTTACAGACAGAGAGACGAAAAGATATTTTTTTAAAAAAGGAATTTAAGGTTTATGATGGTCTAGAAGTTTAAATCATTGCCACGTAAATAATGATTTTTTATTTTTTATATATTCCAACTAGATGTAGGACTTAGACCAGTTTTACTGAACTTCACTAACTGCCTGAGTGGACACATGGACACCTACAGATATCCCTACACGTCAGTGTTTATATCTGCAGTTTAGCCCCACTTAAAGGATATTCTTGCCCAGTTTTAAAACTCCTTACAACACAAAACCTTATGGCCTACACTTATAATACATAAATGCTCTGTGCTATGTGAAACATATGCAAATATATCAATATAATGAGTTATTAATATCTGTATGGCCTATAGACTAAATAATTATGTGCAAAGGAGAAAATACATAGATCTTTCTCAATTTATTATAACTTCTTTTAGAAAAACTTTTTACTTAGTGATTTATGTGTATACTGCAGATTACTCCTGAAAATGTCTTCTATAACCTACCTTTATCAAAGGTACATTAACACAAATTTGTTTTCTGGTGCCACAAAAATGCTATATCTGCATCTATTTCGTCAGGATTAAGACTCATTTCAACAAAGAATTTATTAGTCCTATTCTCCACAAGACAGGGAATTTATAGCTTAAATCATTTCAGGTATATTTAAATCTCAGTTAATTTAAAAATGTTTTTCTTGATTTGTGGGTGAATGCCAATAACACCAAGTTGCTTGCATGCATGCAAGTGGAGGCCAAGGACTACTGTTTCTGATAGAAACTGTCATTTGACTTGTCTAAGAAGCTCAAAGGAAATGGAAAACACTGTGAGTGAACTACACAGGAAAGTTAAAGACTTGTTTGTAGTAGCCAAATGACAGAAAATGCTACAATATTCCAGGTTCTGATGGAATCCTTGTAGGCAACTCAAATGTTGAACCAATGTATCTATATACTGAATTACACCAATCTTCAAAAACACTGTGCTCCCTACAGGGCACATAAAACCCATATACAAGCAATTAGGGAAGTCATTATCAATTCCAGTTCTCTTTAAAAAATGGTTGAAAAATATTTTTGATTAAAAACCAAAAAATAATCATGCATATATTCTTTTGAGTTTGGGGTAACTCTCATGTTTGTTCTCCAACAGAACACAGAATTCATCTCCCTGATGCAGGTACCCAATTGCTTTCAATATCCTGGCTGACTTTTTTCCCTGTGTAATACGTTCTATTTCTTCTCATATTACTATAGTTGGGTATTTTAGTTTGTATTCTAGTCATATATTTATAAATGTCTTATCAGCATTGTTATGTAGTAAAGCATCAGAGATAATATAACAACAACAACAACAATAATAGAGATAGTATTATTGCATTAATTTGGGGAAAAAAAATTAAGGCAGTTGAGAGACACTAAAATTTCTTATTTGTTTCCCTGTGGAGAAATATGTGACCAGAATGGTTTGGCCATACAAAAATCCAAGAGTCTATATGCAGGCCCTGTAAATCATGCCACCAATCAGATATTGCGAATTGGTTATTTGCAATAACTTCAGAAAATTATTGGCAAGAATTAGCACTAGCCATTGAATTCTTATTCTTTTGGACCAATTCAAAGAGCGTTGTCTTCCTTTGGAAGGACTTCAAAATTATGAATAACTGCTGAGAAAAGCAGCCTTTGCTAGGAAAAAAACAATACAATGCAATAGGTCACTGGAAATTTCCCTCTAAATTTTTTTATATACAGCCTTTTAGGGAGCAGAGGGAGGTAGGGCCTTCCATTTGAAATAATAACCCCAACTACGTTACAGAAACCTATGGTTACAGAAACACAGGCATTCACACAATTATGTTAAAGAACATTAGGTGCTTCTGGAGTCTCCACCCTGAAATCGTTTCCTGTTTTTCAAAACCTCAGCTACTGATGCTAAATGCTAAAATATTTACTTTAATGCAGCTCATTACAGCCCCTACATCCTGTTCATAAATCTGTCACTGAAATTAAGCTTTCATACAACTGTGAAGTGTGTCCAAACTGACCAGTGTTACATGCCAAACTAAAATCTGGTGTGAACTTGAGTTAAGAACCTGTCTTCTCCTTTTCACTGTGGGATACCTTGTGTTTCTGAGATCCTGCAGGAATAATTAAAAGCCTTAGAAAGACACACAAAAAAAGGAAAATTGAACCAGTGAACTAAACTCATCTTCTAGTTCTTGAAGAGTTTGTTCATACAGCTATACAGTTAGTTTTAGACTCTAAAAACACTCATTAAAACCATAAAGATACATTTACAGAAACACAGCTTCACAGGATAAAAGCAATTAGTCACGGATCAAATACTGTTAATAAAATGGAAGTGCTTTGTACTTCCAAACTTGTTCTAGTGAAGATGACTATTGATCAAAACACTTTCTTAGAAACTCCCACATCATCAGCTATATGTAGAAACAAAAAAAATTACATCGTCAAATCTGTATTGACATCACTTGATTAAACAAAATCCATCTCAGGGTCCCTTCCAAGGCATATCTCTGTTCTAGCCCATTTTCTCTTCAATAAAAAGAGAATGAATCAGGCGTGTAAGAAACCTGGAGAGTAGATGTTTAGGAAGTACTGCCCTTCCTACTTATGCCTAAGATCTTAGGAGACTTTCAGATTACCTCAGACTTTTTTTCTTGTAAAATATGAATTCTCTAGACAAAGATGTAAAACAAGAATTTCTCTAGAATCTCTTAATTTGCTTAGTGTATTATTTTTTTTCCTGGCATCTCAAGCAATAGTTTTCAAAGTCCAGGCTGCAATAGCACGGAATCCACTTAGACCTGTACTCCTGCTTTACTGCACTGATCTTATTTTCAGACTTTCATGAAACCTCTACCCTTCCTCAAAAAAAAGGAAAAAATTGATCTGAAAATACAAAGCCTCACCAGTCTCCCTCATTGTCTTTACAATTCATGAGTTAAAGCACATTGATGGGAATTACTGTATTTTTCCTATAAAGGCTTTTTGGATTCGAGATCTCTCCAGGCAATTAAGATTATTTTGCAAAAGTCTGCACTCCTAACTCCACTTGATTTTGTAAATTTTCCATACTACCCACATCCTTAAAAATCACTAGAGAATAATTTCCTAGGTAAAATCAGAAAATAGTCGACATTCCTTTCGATATTTTAGTTTTTTTTCAATCTGTTAAGCTTTGAAGCATGATCATTTCCTACACATATGAATGCCTGAATACATTAATATTTTACAAATACAGAAGAAAATGTGTTTTACAGTTCTTGCTCATTCAGCCATGTTGGAGTTTAAAACTACATCACCAGTATTTTACCAAATTTTGTGTAAAACAGGCTGGTCATAGCAAAGTCCCCAGTAGATGTCATGGTACAAATGCTACTCTTACAAAATAATTTTTAATATCCTGCATCCAAAAGCATATAGTTGTTCACATTACTTATTTCAAAATGTTCCTTAAAACGCTCACAACTCTGCAAAATTTTACTGGTTTAATTTTTTTTTTTACCAAAAAATTCAGTTATTTCCAAATGGAGGTATTATCCAAGTATGGTGTATGACCAGATGGTACATCCCTTCAGAGCAAATAAACCTGCCTCGGCTCTTGCTTGCATGTGCTCAGGATAGTCCTAAATGCACCTACATTGTAGCTCAACAGCACAGCTGGTCTGCTGGAGCTGCATTCCCATGGTCTCTGTCAGTTTAACATGCTATGAAGGAATTTCTGCAATGAGATATTTTATTTGAAATCGCTATTAAGGTTGCAAATCTACATGCTATAAAATGGGAAAGAAGATAATTAAAATGTGTATGTTTGTATGTTCCCACACATATTTTTTTTCCCCAGGAAACCTTCCGTTTCTTTACTAGAAGAGATAAATTGATTGTGGCAATGAGTGAGGGGTTGGACTACAAAGGAGACTCTCTGTACCTGAACTTTGTCTCATTTAGCCACAATTAAAGTTAATGAACACTGCCATTTGCCTAATTAAAGCAGTAAGGAATGTTTATTACTCTGAAAATTCAGGTGCTTAACTTAGGCAATCAAAGTTAATAGAGTTGAGGTGCTCCAGAGAAGGGGGTAGAAAACACCAATAAATTAATCAGTGGCAGTTGTCTTTCATATTTTGGTGATCTACATCAAGTATGTTGGCCTAGGTACAATATAAGCACATGTGTTCAATTCAGTACCTCTATCATCCTTTGAATAAGCTGCAAGGGAGGGGAAGGTTTCTAAATCCTGTTATTAATAGGAATTGCCGTAATATCCTCATGATTATGAGGAAATGCTTTGAGATTACAGACTAAAAAGAGAAGACATAATAACAGAGCAATAGAAAAAACCAGCTTTAGGCCATATCCAGCTTCTAAATGTTTTTTACATGAGAAGTAACACCCATTTTGTCCTGTTTCCTACATCCACAACCACTTCTACAAGGGAAGAACACCAAGCAAGACCCAGATCCTCACAGCAATTACCCTTGACATTTGCTCTACTAAGTGAACCTAAATTCCAGACAGCTCAAGGGAAATGACACCCCCGAGCAGAAACTGTGATTTTAGTCCCTGGAACAGCACACCTGTGGAGTCCTTCAGTTACAGGGGGAAGAACTTCATTTTTAGAAATGGGCCTGATAAAGAACTGTTCTGTGACAGGCCATCTTATAAAACACAAGAAATCTGAGATCAGTGAAGCTTGGATGAGGAGTGACTCACAGATAATAACCCAGCACTTGTGGAGAACCCAAGTGCCTGAACCCAGCAGCCAGCAGTGCCTGCTGTGAGCCCCTCCACAGCACAGGCTCCTCTGGGCTCCCACAAGAAAGTCTTACACTTAAACATTAAAAATCTATCCAGAGAGCTTATCAAGCAAAGAACAACCATTAGACTGTGGAGAGAAAAACCTCATGCAGAATTTAGATTCAACAGTGATTCCTAACTGCAGGCGATTTTGTGTGACATAACACTTGTAGTACAGAGTTACAACAGAAAAAAGTACCCAAATTGAGCCTGTTTAATATCAGACAACTTTATATTTGTTACCATAAAAGGATTACAACAAACATACAAAAGCATATGCTCTGGAGGTTTTAAAATCTTCAGGTTATTCAACGGTTACATTTCATATTGGAGGTATTTTCCAACATTAATGATTCTGTGATTACTATTATCTCCATTTTCAAACTCAGGTGGGCCTATGCTATGAGGCAAAACTTTGCTCACGTTAGAATCTTCTGCTGCAACTAGTTGTGGTACCAGTCATTGCCAGCTAGATGTCCCATGCACAATAGGCTACGTTATACAACGGCAAGATTAAGAGTCTGCCTTTTAACATGTTCATAACATACACAATTTCATGAACAATAATTTCCTTTGGTTCTTTTCCTTTTGGACAGTCTGAAGTTGGGCAAATGCCTTCCAAGTATAGCAATGGTCTCCACTGCATCAGTGGAGACCAGTAAGTCAAAGTATACATATCTAATGAGCACAAACATGTAAAAACTTTGTCTCTTATGAGAAGATAGCTACAAAGAGAAATACACCTTTGGGAAGCTCTCTCTCTGCCAAGAAGTTTTGCAGTGCTGCAGTGGCAAATGCCCCAAGTTATTTTGATGAGGTCAAAATTGGGGAAGCCCCACTGTGCAAAGCACTGGAAAATTTTACATGCTACTGTTTGAAAAGTATCTGTACAATGCTCACCAAGCATTTAGAGCTCCAGATAGACAAAACTGTTCTCAGACTCAAAGGAACTTAAAATATTTCCTCCTTCACTATCACAAGTCTATACTTCCTTCTTGATTATTGTAGGCCCAGCATCCTCTGGTTCCCTGCAACTCTTGGGCGCTTTTGTCCATACAAACAACAATAACCTAGAACTATGAAAGCAATCTGCTGAATAAAGTAACTTGTTCTGACATTCTGTCTTTACAAGTCTGTACAATACCAAACACTGGGTATTCTCCTGTGGTAGAACAGTTCCAAGTACTAGCATTTAAAGTCACAGCAGATATATAAAACTTCTGAACCTTTCTTGCAGTAGCATCTCTTAAGTACCTGCACTCTCCTCTTTCAGTTTCTTTTCAGTTATCAGTAAATTAAGAGTTATTTTGAAACTCTTCTTTCTGGTAATTAGTTTTTCATCTTATTTTCAGTAGTTCAGTTTGACTATCTTTCTTCTTAATTATGAAAGCACCTGCACCTTTATGCACTGGTTTCAGTACACCCAGTTTTCCTTTCCATATTTATTTTCTCTTCCCAGGTAATCAGAGGGTAACTTCAAAACTGCTTCTATTTTTTTGAAAGACTCTCTTCTGCACTGACAGGTCTCACATTTCCTATCACCATAATTGCTCTTGGGCCTTTTTCCAGTCCTCTCAAAATCACATGCTAAACGTTCTCATTTCCTTTCCAATATGCCTTTCTAAAAGTCAGTTTCTTACACTTTGAATTACAGCCAGTCTCTCATTCAGTATGACAAATACCTCTCTTACTCCTTCGTAAATATTTCCTCACTGGCACCTGGAAAGTGTTAGCAAGAACACTCAGATGACTACTTTTTCACAAGCCCTTAATGGCTCAAGACATTACTGAATGTAGCCTGCAGTTGCCCTGATAGTTAAAACTAGCAGAACTGTAAGATATTTTATAGCAGGCATATTTACAGGCATTTAACCTCTTTGCATGTCTTATAACTTCCAATACTAACTAAATTCTCAACGTCCTTGCTTCCAAATACTTCCCAAATCTAGCCCTATATTATTTCTTGGTATTGTGTGCTCACATTATTTTCTTTTCCCACCTAGTTCCTGCTCTGTCGCTCAGCTACTTCATTTGTACCAAATCAGTACAATTAATTAAGATTTCCTGCTATTCTTTCCTTCAGTTATCTTGCTAGAAATGCCCCCACTGCTTGGAAACATGGAAAAAAATTTCTGAGATATCGAAACTGAAACTTCTCCAAGAGAATAAAGAAAAAAAGAAAAAGATGGATAAAATGTTTTATTTGTGAAATGAAACAAAACAAGATAGGATTAAACAAATACTCATGACACTAAATTCAGTGTAGGTTCTTGGCATGTTGCACAATCTCAAAACTGAAAAAATAAATAGATGTTATTTCATAGGAAAGTATTTCTGATTATTAGTTGTGTAAAATACTGGAATATATACATAATATCAGTAGAGTGTATTAGTTCCAGTTAACTATGTAATACAAGCCTCATATATGCTTAAATGTTTTGCTAAAAGAATCCCTACTATCATTAAATAAGAATTGTAAATGAAGGTATAAAAATGCAAGAAACCATCCCTTTAGTTGGCAGAGCATTCAGCAATGAACTCAGAGGCTCACAGGCTTTGTGTAAAAAATCTCTAACAAACTTTTTCTACAGCAGTCTCATCTTAATAGCTCTGAGCATGTTTTGTACCTATGTACTGAAGTAGACACTGTTTAATGAGGGTTTGAAAGCCGTGGAAATACCCTTGTAAAAGAGAGGAAATGGAAATCCCCCTCTCATCCATTATTATTTCAAAATATTTTATATAAAATTAATATCATAGTCATGGATGGAGTTGAATGTTTAGGAATATGGAAAAATCTTCTTGCATTCTGGATATTTTGTGAAGATCTGTAGGTGCCTGTATGGTTCCCAAATCTCCTGCTTATATCTATTCTTTCTCAGTACAAACTTAATCTCTGTTAGACATTGGTCCCTTCTTTAACTTACATCGGAATAGCTCTTGTATTTCACAAGACTAGACTAGAACTGAAAGAAAAAGAAAAGGAATGTACAGGTCAAATTAACTCCTGCTTCAAGTAAATGCTGCAGACAGACCAGGCACAGGGAGGCTCGGCTCCTTACTCTGGCTTGTTGCACTGGTTTTGAACGTTCTCAGCTTTTTCTTTAGTCCTCACCTGTGCTGGAGCAAGTGGCTTCTAGACATTTCTGCTCATAATAGAAATACTGCAGCTTAGAACTTCAGTACTGGTCAAAGTTTATACTCAGAGAGAAAACAGAGTGGGAAGAAAAGCAAAAAAAGAGTGAGGGGCAAGCAGGAATCTCTATCCTTCCCCCACACCACAGGCCCTGGAAGGAAGGCTTCTGCTCCTGGGAAGGCAGCTCATGGGTTAGGAACACTGGGGAAGCTGCATTTAGTCCTTGGGCAGGCAGGCAGGGGTCACTTGCACATAAACTATGACAGCAAAATTACCAGTTGCAACAGAAGCTGAACAGGAGGATGTGTGTCTTTCCACAAGCTGTCCCTTAACTGCAAATGCAGTAGCAGGCTTGGGTTTTAATCCTAAAATGAGGCAAGCAGAAAAATGCTCATTCAGCCTCAGCTCCTACTCTGTCCTCCAGCGTGCCTTCTTCAGCAGGCAGCCTGGAAGACACGCTGTACCTGAATTAGGGCAACTAACTTAGGGTGTCTCTGGAAACACTGAGCCAGCGTTGGGAATTTGATGTGTAATTTGCAATGGAATATGGCAGCAAACATTCACAGATGATTGAAACAAACAAACATAACTAATTTGGCACCTTCCAAGAATATTAAACAAATTAATTTATCAGAAACTAATAAGAAGAGTGATTTTCAAGGGACTATTGCAGTATAAATGTATTTATAATAATCATCTGAAATTCTGATCTGCTCTTCAAATCAGCACGTTGCAAAATGCCATGTTAATGAACATATTCAACATCCCATTAGAATGTATATTTCTAATGCACTCGTGGTATTTCCGAGAAACAATCTTCATAGTAATAAATGACTGTTGATTTATTCAGAGCAATTAACAACTTTAAGAAGTTTTAATGTTTTCCTGTACTGTCAGTGTCTTCTGCTAGAAGACTCACAAGGCTCTAGATGTATTTCACAGACCCTGCTTGGACTTTCTGTGAACAGTCACCAGTGAAAATGTAACTGTCCTGGTACTTTTAGTATTTCATAAATATATAGCCCTTATAATACACTGTTTTGATGAACCATCTAGTGAATAAATTCATCCAAGCTTAGTGAAGTAAAATAACCAGTTTCAATGTGTCATAAGCAGCTTAAAAATATATTAATTTTTAGAATTTATTTTTAAACATATTCACAGATTTAAAGTACATTAAATTTATCAACTCATCCTTTCTTCAGTTCACCTATGACACTAAATCCAAAAAACAGTCATGTTAGATTTCTTGCTGAGTGTGCCTATTTTATGGCTATTGCTGCAATCCAAAATTAGCACTTTATTTAGTATCAGCACTTTCTTGAAAACAAATACAAAGTTGACAGTTATTTTTAAGAATGTGCTGCATCACACATTTAGAAAACACAAATAATGCCAGCAAACATGAAGGAGATGTACCTTATAGAGTGTCACAGGAAACAGAAATCTCACAGAACAAAAAGATCTTCCTATTACCAATAACTAGAATTTGGACCTGCTATTGTTTATTTAAAACATAGGGAAAACTCTGCTTCCTGTCACTATACATGCATTTTGCTCCATATACAACATGACCCTTGACTTAGACATTAGAGAGCTCCTTGGCTTCCATTCAGTTTAGCCACTATAGACTGAACCTGCAGAAGGTTCAGCCAACATCCACACTACCCTAAAAGGATTTGGCACATCATCAGAAAAACAAAATATGAGTTTCCTTGAATTCTAGGGGGACAGCACTTGAATGGCAAAAAGAGAAAAAAGAAAAGCACAGAAACGTTGCCAGGTCAGAGAGTCCTGCTCCTTGTTGCTGAAGCAGCACAAAGCAAAACTCCCAGCTGTACAAGTACTGTATCAGCCCTACTGTATTCCTTAGGGTTTTGAAGGCTGAAACCTGCAGTCAATTCTCCAAAGTCCAGAATCAAGTGGCAAACTGCATGGTACAGTCCTCACTAAGGGAAAAATGTGTGATTCCCAAAGCAATTAATAAAATAAATTAGAAAATTAAGGCTGGTTTTTAATAAAGCAGCAGGAATCCATGGTTAACTAAGGAAAAGGCTCATGATCTGCCATGTCTTAATATAAGTTAGAAGAAAGGTAGTACTCACTGGATTATGCTCACCTTCCTGGGTAGTCTATGGCATCTTTGTATTCGATGCAAATACACAGATCAGCACTGGGTGTTGTTTCTAAAAGGTGTTAACAGGAGCTAGAGTTTTTCACATGTTGCTGATAGAAGGGAAAGATTTAGTAATTGGTTATAATTTCTTCTGAATTTTATTCCTAAATCACTCCACTTCACCATTTTTGTGATGGAAGCCTTTCACATATTTCATCTCTTGGGAAGCATCATTTTTTCCCATTTAAACTTGAAGTATGTCCTTCTAGAATACTGATACTAAGCACAGGAGTTAAGAAGGACTCTTGAATCACCATCTACACAATAAAGCAGAAGCTGACAAATTCAGTGTATCTTGAAATAGGAGGAAGATGTAAAAAAAAATGCTGTGAAATTAATTTCTTTTTTTTTCTCTTATTTTTAAACAGACTGCCATGTTAAAAGTAACTGATTTTTTGCTCTTTGTTATACCTAAAGGATATTTTTATGCTACTACTGGTTGATCTAATAGCCTTCTACTAGGTTCTTCAAATTTGCAATCCCACTGCCCAAATTAGTACGTACCTACCTCTCTGCACACTTTTCACACTTTTGAACTTCCTCCACTGTGCCTTCTGTCCACAGAGGATTCCTTCTCTTCTAGCCTTTTCTGAAGTTGTGATAAACTTCCTGTTTTCTTGTTGACTATGTTCATTATCTCATTTTCACTTCCAAAGAGGTGTCTTGCTCTCCCATTCCTTCTGATCCCAGTTTCTCCTCTTTGTTCCAACTCCTTTGCTCTATTTGTTTTCCTGCTTGTTCCTTAACACTCTCCTTGTAGGATTGCAGTTCTACGAATTTGCTTCACTGACCTTCCTATGCTGTATTGCAAATGTGTAAGCATTAAAATTCTGTAATTAAATTAAGTGTTTAAAGTCATCTTGCTCATCCTTTTTTTCAGGATTTGCAGAAGTTCTGCAAGTGTCTTCCTAGCAACTACTAACCTTGAAGCTTTCCTAGCATTTTCAAAGTAGTTACATGCTCATCCATAGCTCTTACTGTCACATTAATGACATACTGAACTCTGAAGGAACAATATGGTATTTTTTGGTTACCTTCTGCCATAAAATCCTACTAAATCAGTTGTATTTTGCATCTCTTTTGTATTTTGCACAGATGCACATTTGTGTAACTTGTACAGCAATACCTCACCTCCAAGACAACAACTATTAAACTCCCCCCAACAAAAAAGGACTCTTCCTTTAGCAAAAGACCTTGGTTCAAATGTGGCATGCTGCAGTGCAGACCCCTTCACTGCATAAGCAAAAGATACAAATGAAAAAGCTGAGAGGCTGTCTTTACTACAGATGCAAAGTTGTTTGTCTGACTGGATTCTATTCACTTTCAAATTTTGAGACTTTAAAGTAAGTATAAAATAAAACCTCCCCAGATTTCCAAAGCTCACAGATGTTTTTGTTTATTTGTTTTGTGTTTTAACAATTTTGACATTCTCCTAAGGAATTCTTAAGCTTAAACTGCCCACCTGTGCAGACTTCCAAAGCTTCCAGATGTTTTTATTTGTTTCATGTTTTAATAATTTTGACATTTTTCTAAGGAGTTCTTAAGCTTTAACTGCCTACTTGTGCTCTTAAATAGTAATTACTGGTTAGGTAAAGGCTTTGGTTTGCCTTATAATTTTGATAAAAGCTATATATATTCTTGCCTGACTTAATTTCTGATAAAAATACAAATGGATGAATTGCATATATTTGATAACTAAAAAACAGTAAAAAGTAGAGATTAGGGAAAGTGACATATCATAGTAAAAATATATGTACATAAAGACAACTTAGTGAATTTCTTAAAATAACTACACCAGACATTTGCTTGAACAAACTGTATACTTTGGCAGTGTAGGTCCCTTTACCTCTATCCTTAAAGTCATTAAAGGAAGGTTTAATGAGGGCTTCAGGATGGATTATTTTTCCCCTCTAGTTTGCTGGACCAAATCAGATGAGTGTGTTGGTTTCCTGTAATTGCACACATGTGGTACATAGCTTATCTATTTCCATAAATAATAACGTATATAAACAGAAATATCTGAGCATATGTTTAAAAATCACAAATATGTTCATGTTACGTTGAGGCAATGATGCATAAACTTTCTCACAGCTTTGTCTGTGTAAGCAATCTTAAAGCCATTTTACATCTGCATTCTTTTTCATGTCTACCTGCTTAAGTTTAAGCCTGTTTGTGTTATAAAATCCAAAAGGTAACTAATTGTATCAGCCTGTTCTCTCCCTAATTCCACTCCAAAAATTCTGATCCTGTTTTTGCTGATGTTTATTGAATTCTAGAGGCTTTTTAGTCCAGATAACTTGCACAGTTTCACCCTGTTCACCAGCAGCACATGATCCCTTTGGACCATAGTGCCATCTAGCTTCTCTTCTCCTGACCTCAGTAACTCCATGTGCGGAACATAGTTGAGTGATGCAGCAAAAGAAGGGCCAGGGAAAAACCATTAATAGACTTGTCAAGTTATTTGACTATTTATCTAGACATACAGCTCAGTTAGGGCAGCCTGATAATAAACTCCTCTTTGATAATCCAAATGTGAGACAAAAGCATGTATTTTCCTTTAGAATAGGTCTTTTTGCTTCCCTTCAAATGGGAAAATCAAGACCCTTACTGATGGTCTAGGCAAGCTACCTTTGCCTTTGGAAAAGTTCTGGCACCATACCAATACTAATACACACTTCACAGGACAGCAAGGACAACATGGCTAAATCCTCCCACATTGCTGAAGGCACTTGTCTCTTACAGAAAAATCTCTGCTTTCAAAGGAACGAAATTTGAAGAGACTTGGAAAATTCCTTGAGGAGCCTAGAAAGGAAAAATGCTAGAGAAAGTAGCTTTCCCTTCACCTGCTGTGGTGGGAGGGTAATGGACTCCCTTGTATACACAAGGATCCACTGAGATCCACTGAGAAATGGAAT
Organism: Ifrita kowaldi; assembly: GCA_013398055.1. Taxonomy (NCBI): domain Eukaryota; kingdom Metazoa; phylum Chordata; class Aves; order Passeriformes; family Cinclosomatidae; genus Ifrita; species Ifrita kowaldi. The sequence goes on along the minus strand of VZRS01010078.1, from coordinate 109,393 downwards.
GTCACCGAATCTGAGATCCACTCAAAGATGCCTGGGTTTCATTTGCCTTTGCAATATATGCGGGACTTAACTATATGCAAGCATATCACAAATCCAGTCCCTTTAATGAGGGTATGACTTCAGAACAAGAGCTGCAGTAGTAGAACAGATGAAGTCTCTTCCAGGTCTGGGTCTGACTCGTCCTTGGCAGCTTCTGGTGAGCCAGGACTCACAAGATCCAATCTAGTGTGCTTGGCTTTTCTTTCTAATTCACCGCTGCACTCGTTACTACCAGGAGGGATAGGTATTTCCTGCTCTGTCCCACAAGCATGGTTTGTTCCTCCACTGGCACCATTACATGAACTTCTCACTACTGGAGTGCCAAGTAGTTAATGCTGTTAATGCCTAAAAGGAAAACAGCCGAATCTCCAAACATTTACTTCAGAATGAATATCAAGATAAAGATTTTTCACGAAATCCTACTAATCAACCAAACTTCTTAAATGTTCAGGGTATATTAAGTCCTTAATACCTAAATAATTAACAAATTAATTGAGATTCCACTGGTCTTATTCCTTAAGTCTGTGAAGAGATGAGGATAAATCTGAACGATAAGGATAAGATGAGGACAAATTACTGAATGTGTAAAGGTGGCATAAATGCGCAGCTGTTAGAGAGATGCAGTAGTTGTGGCCTTTTGCAAGGGGCTTGTATGAGGGAGAACAACTCAGATCGCTGGCTGGCCCCTGTAAGAGAGCTGCTGCAGCTGAGCAGCCTTCTTGTTCCTAAAGAGCTGACAGACAGCTGTCTGCACTGTGACAGCATCCACCAGCATCAGACACCCTTGGTTAACAGCTACGGACAACCTTGGCATCACTGCATTTTTTCATGGACATTCTTGGCAAGAGCTTGTCCATAGATTATCTGAATAAAAGTATTTATATAACAGGTATACCTGTGCCAGCCTAAGAATGGCTTTGTATACTTCTGCTTGAAACCAAATACTGATGTCAAAATATTACCAAATACACATGAAACAATTCATCAACTTTGTTCCCAAAATCAATTAATAGAAAACAGTATTTCAAAATAGTACTGTGTAAATGATGAAAATAAGAAACAAAAGAACACTTCAGTATTTCTATTGGTATCTCATTTACAGATACAAACTTGCATGGGCCATTCTACCCTGATTAAGTTGATCACGATTGCTTTCAAATTATAGATAAGAATAACATATAATCAGCTATTTTATTCAATAGGTTAACATAGTATTTATAGTGTTAGATGTTACTAAATGAGATAATGGTTACAATGCTCTTAGTTTTATGTGTAGTGGGGTTTTATTCTGAATTATTTGCTCCACAAGTTGCATTCACACAGATTCCTCAAAATGCTTTTCCTAGAACCTTTTTACATTTGGGAAGAGATTGTTTTATACATTTGTATACTTATGAGACAAAATTTTTTTCTTTATAATTAAATGAAAATTGTCTCTGGAATCTAAAAGAAAATATGCCAACTGTATTAATAAAATCTGAAGAAGCTACCAGATAACGACTTAAATTTTTTTCTCAGAGTTCTGCCATACATTCTACAGAAATCAGACCTATTTTATCCTTTGGAAAGCCACACTCTCTCTGCCATCCACAACTTGCAGTCTTGTAAACATGTGTCTCCCAGGACTCCTGATCTCCAGATCAGCTTCTGGGTTTTGGGGGTCACCAGCTTCTGCCATGACAGAGACCTTGGAAGGAGCAGCCAGAACACCCGGTGCACCATGTGCTCTACTGCAAAAGGGTATGGGCTCATCTACCACACTGACATGTACTGCCAAACGAGTTTTCACATGATTTCTCTGAGCAATAAGTCCATTTTTAAAATATTCTTAAATTCCCAAACTCAGCCAAAGGGATGCTCGTCAAGGAATATGAAGTTCTGACAAGTTTTGTCTATCTCAATTGAAATAAAGCCATAGTTCAAAAGGCCACATATTACGTAATTACATACACATGTACGTACATGTAAGTACATAATTCTTCTTGAATGTTAATAACTTAGTAACAAAATATCTTCCCCTCAACAATCTCAAAATGTATTTGTGTTTGGGCTGATACCAAGCATGGGACACTATCATCTCAAGGATTTTTTTAGCATAGTATGACTACATTGCAGAAGGGACTATAATTATAATCTTGACATTACCATAACGACCGTGGTTGCTATCAGGTGACAGGTATTATATAGATAATCAGTAGACAGCAATATTTAATGATGCATGAAATAAAAGAAAATTAATTCATGCCTTTAATTCAGCTCAGAGCCATCATTTGTTAAATTTGCATGTCTTTTCTAATCCTGTTCATACGTACATAACAGTTACATTAAACGACAAAGAGCCAAGCAAGATATTTGCTGTGAAATCAGAGAGCTTATCTTTACTCTTTACATACAATGAATAATTTTTGTGTTCCTATTTATCTCTTTTTTAAATACAATATAGTTCTACTGCCTTGATTTAATTAGCATATGGAAAAAAAAAAAAGCTAGTAGCCGCAGTGAAAAGTATAAAAAATGTCTTTGCTTGAAATCAAATAGAAGCAGTGGTGAGACTGGCTTTTTTTCTTCCCATGTTGCAACCTACCAACTATTTCATTTAACCTGTCTGAGAGAAATAATGCCATAAACTGAGAAACACTGATCTAGAGTAAGGGGAGATGCTCTGTTGAATGAAAGAGGGACAATTACGCTCAATGAATGAGCTAATATGGCTGAACATTTCAGATCCTGCAAGATTTATCACTACCTTTATAAAAAAGGATTAATTGAAAGAGATATTTTTATGGAAAAGGACACTCCTGCAATGAAGCTATTCTAGTATGTGTAGATGGCCATGGGTGAAATGCAACAGAAGACAAAGGAGTAATACTCAAACATAGATATGAAGAAGAAGTACTACTCACATATCTTCACAATATTTCTGGTTACTAACTCTGTTCTTGGTGCTCCTGTCTCCACAGCGACAACACTGCTACAGCCATTTCACTGAACCTTAGAACGGAAGATGCAAAGTTTATAGAGAATCATAGAAATAGTGTTTAATGAAATGACATCAAAGTCAGGGTCAGACGTTCTAGGCTGAGAAACTGGCTATCTCAGCACTATGGTACACAGACAAAAGGCAGACAAAGGGGTCAGAAGAAAACAGAGGATATGGAACAAGCATGAAGCAATGTTTGCACAATGTTTTACAAAACTGACTATTTTTCAATTCATCATCTTTGTCTCTCAAGCTCTCCCTTTCACAGTTTTCTTCTGTTGCTAATGCTCACTTCGTTGCTTTGCGACTGACATTACACCTCCATCACATCATCAACTTCAGAACAGATCAGGGGGGATGCAGCTCTCGCCTGAAGCATAGCTGTGCTTTTAATTCTGCCCTGAGACTCTCACACAGCAGGTGAAGACAGCCTGAACACCAGGCATCTTTGGTCTTAAGTGAAGCTTTTCAATAACAGCTGCTCTGTTCCTGTTCTGTGTGCCTAGGCTGTTGAACCACCAGAGCTGATTCTGTCCAGTAAGGATGAGACTTATTCTTCCTTCCTTTGTGTTTCTTTAGTAATTAATACTAATTATGGTTTTCATCAGCTGTCAATTCTACAGCAGGAGGAAAACTTTGGAAGCAGGGATGGATCTCACAGAAGTACAGAAAAAAAAAGACATTTAAAGAATGCTGAAAAATTTTGGCAGAGGCACATTTTTATTATTCATTATTTCAACCCGTTGTCTTACAAGAGGATAAGTTCAGCCTGGTGAAGTCTATGGTGCTACACAGCTCCCTTGATTGGCTTGAGCTCCCCTTCCAGCTGGCAGTTTGCTTTCCTTCTGAACAACTCTCCAAAGCTTGGCTTTAAACTCATGACAAGCTTGATGTCTGGGGTTGCAGGTTAGACATCCTAGTTTTCCCTAAACACCAAACAGTTAACCTTCCTGGAGTGGTTATTATGCCTCTTCAGAAACCCAAAGCTCCAGGCAAGAAGGCAGCCACAAGTGTTTTTTTTCTCGGGATTGTTTCCAGCTCTTTAGTTCCATGAATATCCACCCAGACTCGTAGGGCAGGCTGCACAGGGACCCTTATCATATTGAACTCCTTGACAATAGACAGACAAGGTGGCCCACACTCTTAAAGCAGAGCTATATTCCTGTAAGGTCATGTATTCCTCACCAGAAGAGATCATTAGATCACCAAGTATGGTAACAGATTGGTTTGAATACCTGCATAAAGGTGCTTATTCTGTAATGATGTCACTTTTGTTAAGTTACTAGTATTGAACTCTTCAACCATAAAGGTTTTTTTCTCCAGCCTTCAAACTGTTTTTGGATTTTTTTTCATATTACCCTTTTTTTACATAGCCTTATTCAAATGCAAGTATCTGTAAATATAGACACAGAATTTGTCCACCGCCCTACACAGGAAAAGCCCAACTTCAATACTTACTCACTCTTTAAATAGAAATTTAAGTATGTGGGATTTGTCCATCACTTCTTTAGCCTTAGTTTACAATTGTCTCCCAAAACTTACACTGCTCAAGCAGTTGTGCCCTGATCAGCAGAATCAAGAACTTTTCCCTTAGTGAAGAAAATTACAGAAGATACCGAAGAAAGGGAAAGAGAAGGAAAGAAAATAGACTATTACCCTGGTAAAATGATGACAGTGCATGGGAAGGATTGACATAAAAGAGCAAAAAAAAGTAGCTTTCTTAGAAGTTAAACAGTCACGAGAAAAGCTATTTTCGCTGCCATTTGAGAAAGGGACTTCTGAATTTAAAGAATATTGCAATAATCTAGTTATGTGATTTAAGATGAAATAGAAAGCTAAAGTATATGTTGTCACTTTTTTCTTTAATGAAATGCTACACTTAAATGTCTTCATTTGAAAATAATCTGTATGTGGGTTTTTTTAAAAATAGCATCAACTTGGTAGTTAGAAAAAAAAGGTTCACAGTGTGCTTATGGCTGACTGAATCTGGAGGTTAGCAAAGATATTATCTCTGCTTGTCAGTCCAGTACTGCTGTTGAATGCAGTCTCCACAAGAACGCTGACGCAACTCACATCTTTAGTCTTTTTTGATTTCGGAGTTTAAAGAAAATTTGCTGGTGTATGGAATGCTTTTTTAAAGGAAGAAATTGAGAATACAATTGCACGTTTTTGTTTATTAAGAAAAGCTTAGAATTCTATTTCCTCACATATAAAGAATCAAAGAATTTGAGATGGTTAATTTTATCATAATCCCAGGCCTCTTCTGGCTTCCAGATTTTTCTCTGTGTTGTTTCTCAGGATCAAACTGTTAGTGCCCTTGTCCTGCCAACTTCATCTCCCCTTGTCATAATTTCCCAGCTTTGCTTTGCTGCCTGTAGTTTTTTACACACCTTTTTTGAGGGCAGTGACTGCCCAGTTTTGGTGGAGACTCCTATTGTTGTAGCTACCTAATTCCACAAAGCAGCTCTACGGCTTTTTATAACTATCGTAAATTAAGGGTAGCTTCAAAAGATTGAATCCAAACTATAACTTCAGGAACACCCTCTACAAGCAATTTTCACAAATAACCCATGCCTTACGGTGTTATTTTGAGGCATCACAATTTTACTTTCAAAAAGCAGATCCCACATATATTTCTGCATGGGCAATCCACAAACTGAGTGGCAGATTTATTGGGGCCATAATACACCAAATGGCATTTTCCAAGCACATCAGTGCAACTGGCCACAGTTCATCCAGCCTATCACTAACTCCTACCTGCTCCTGTTTCCAGAAGCCCTGAGAAAATAGCAAAGGAATAGGCAACTATTGCACGTGAACAACGTGGCTGATGTGCACTGCTGTATCACTACTGCATCATAAATTCAATGTTTTAATGAGCTCACACCTCCCATCTAATGCACATGAAGCCAGCTAATACATGTCAATGCCAGCCAATCTAGGAAGGGCAGCTTTAGGCCATGCTCAGACAACTTGCTTGGCACAACACCAGAGAAAAGGAGCAACTCAGTTGAAGAAAACCTCATTTGAATCGCTGACAGGATTTTCCATCATCTTCACTTACACCTCTTGAAATACCGTTTGGTTGAGACATTTTAAAGGACAATTGGCAACATATCCCTTGTGTCTGTAAATTAGCTGTTTGAGCATGACAGAAATTCACATTGAAAAAAAGTCACCATTAAACTAGCAGAGGACACATAAATCATCTGTAAAAGTAAAGCATAGAATGACAAAAACTGAGAATGAGATCCATTTTCTTAACCAAGAAGCAGTACCATAGAGCCAGGAGAACTTGAGCCAAGCCGAGCTTCCATTGCAGTTTACCATGGGGTATTTACAATGTGGAAATACAAAGATTATGGCTGTAGAACAAGGCATACAGGACTTTTCAGAGCAGTAATTTCTCAGAGAAACTGATCTTGAGACAAATTCTCTTTCTTAATTACTTTAAATTAATTTTTTCTGCGTAATGCTATTTAGGTCACCTGAGTATATTAAAACAGTCAAAGATTTACAGTCAGATGTAATTACATCAAACTTTCCAAGGGATTTCCAGTTGTTTTCTGGAATCGATGCATAGCATAAGGATAGCTGTCTGGAGTTTTGTACATCATAGCATTTTTATACATGTTTGCATTTAAAATGTAGTCTATATAAAATACAGGCATTTCAGATGTAACTTGCATGCTATTTTACAAGGGAAGAAGCCCAGAAGTTCCAGTTACCTGATGGTTTGGACATTGAATTCTGAAACATGTTATTGCTTTAATTTCAGACTAACGTGTTCCATAGCCAAAAACAGGAGAGAGGAGTTGTCTAATATTTTATTTTAGAGTTTTAGGGGTTTTTTTTGCTTATGGGCGCAGTATTGAGCTTTACCAAGTGTCTTGAGTTCCTCTAGCCATGGTGGGAGGTGGCAGTATACATTCTTCTGTTGGTTCCAGCCTCAGGATTATTTTATAGTTGAACAGGGTCTTACCCTTGGGTGGCACTTCTTTGGGCTTTATTTTGGAAGTGAACCAGAATATTCTCCAATATTGGGATAGGTGAGGTTGAAACAGTTTTCCTTCTCCATTTGCTACACAAAGAAAGCTAAAGCACAGCCACTGTGATTAGGATGAGATATTACAACAAGGATATAGTGGCTCCTTCACTCTCCAAGATACGTGCACAGTGTTAATAAAATAAATCTTGCATATCTTCTATGTTCAATATTTCCTTGCTGGCCCTCCCCATCATTCTGATGCCATCACTCAGAACACTATCTCCAAGATGAAGGAACAAGTTTTCTGTAAGCCTCAGGCTCTACGAAACTTCTCTTACTTTTCCACAGGTCCTTGCAAGTGGCTAAAGCTGTTTTCAACATGTTCTTGCATTTTCAGGATGTCAATTAAAAAAAAAAATCCTTCTGAGGCCCTCGTTCACTGTGTTTTTCAAATCCTGACCTTAATAAGTATCTCTTCCATCATGATGGAGATTTTTTTTATGGAGGGAAACAAAGTATTGGCATGGGGCTTTTAGACACATCACTGTATCACAGATACCTAACAGGTCCTGGTCTTGGGAAAAAATCAAATTACTCCCTTTCTCTTAAGCATTTTCTGTGGAAACTCAAACTCCATCAAGTGAAGCAAGCAAAGTGTGTTGGGCATTATAAAATATGGCCAAAGGGCCTTTTATGTTATTACCTATCATACATGTCTTTTCCTTGTTCTTATCCCATCATTAAAATATCCTCCTGAGAGCTGTTAAGTTTGTGCCACCCAATGCAACAAACTCTTGTTGTGACAAAGTTTCCTATGTTCCCATGAGTCCATTCTTCTCGAGACAGCACAATTTAGGTGATACTGCTTGTGGATGCCCACGGATTCAGAAAACAACTACCTTCTTCCAGTCATCTGTGTCAAAAGGCAAATACAGCACTAAGTCTCGTCACCATGAGAACAACAGCAACTGTGTTGGAAAAGAGGAAGGAGGAAGTCAAGCAACAGAGAAGGAAACACAAGGATTTAAAGACCATTCCTGAGAGGAATGGGCCTTCAGCACTCACCACCGCAGTTTTGGTGCAAGGAGCTGTCTCCTTTCCAAATGCCACACAAAATCTGTTATTTTGTATCTGGCAGAGGCTGTGAAATCATACTTCTGCAATAATATATTTAAGAGAAACACAACAAACTGGTAACTGAACACTTAAGGTTAGATGGACAACACCAGTCTTCATATTGCATTGTATTTCATCGAGTGCCCATGGGCAGAGGCCTTTGTTAAAATAGGCCTTAAAGAGCTTTCAAAACAAAATATCCAAACCAGATCACCACAAAGGTGCTTATGTTTTTGTTTTTAACTGTTTCCACAGACAGCATCATCCTGAAGTTTGCCAGAGAAAGCTGAAGGAGGGTCTTGTATGGAGCACAGAGATCAGGTATGCTGGGGGAAAGGAAGCAGCTCCCNGGGCGGAGGCCGGGCCCTCGCCGCGGGGCAGGACGGAGCGGGCGGCCCGGCGGAACTCCTCGCTGCGCCACGTGTAGAGCAGCGGGTTGAGGGCCGAGAGCGAGCAGAGCAGCAGCCAGCTGGCGGCCTGCAGCGCCGGCGGCGCCGGGCGCAGGAAGAAGCCCAGGAGGCTCACCCAGACCAGGGGCTGGGTGCCCAGCAGGAACACGCAGCAGAGCAGCAGGACGGAGACGCTGCTGAGGCGGCGCTGGGCGCGGCGAGGCGGCGGCGGCGCGGCGGGGGAGGGCAGCNTCTTCCAGTCATCTGTGTCAAAAGGCAAATACAGCACTAAGTCTCGTCACCATGAGAACAACAGCAACTGTGTTGGAAAAGAGGAAGGAGGAAGTCAAGCAACAGAGAAGGAAACACAAGGATTTAAAGACCATTCCTGAGAGGAATGGGCCTTCAGCACTCACCACCGCAGTTTTGGTGCAAGGAGCTGTCTCCTTTCCAAATGCCACACAAAATCTGTTATTTTGTATCTGGCAGAGGCTGTGAAATCATACTTCTGCAATAATATATTTAAGAGAAACACAACAAACTGGTAACTGAACACTTAAGGTTAGATGGACAACACCAGTCTTCATATTGCATTGTATTTCATCGAGTGCCCATGGGCAGAGGCCTTTGTTAAAATAGGCCTTAAAGAGCTTTCAAAACAAAATATCCAAACCAGATCACCACAAAGGTGCTTATGTTTTTGTTTTTAACTGTTTCCACAGACAGCATCATCCTGAAGTTTGCCAGAGAAAGCTGAAGGAGGGTCTTGTATGGAGCACAGAGATCAGGTATGCTGGGGGAAAGGAAGCAGCTCCCGGTGTCTGTGTGTGTGTGTGTGTAATGAGACACCTGCCAGTTCTTCACAAACGAACCTTGTGTTCAGGGAGCTCACTTCAAAGAACTACTTCAAATGCTGGAAGAATTACATCGATTTTATAAAAACAAACTTGCAGTACGTCTCAGAAAGAGCTGTCTAGGTGCCTGTCTCATACTGCAATCTTTAGAGCATAACAACAGTTACGCGCGTTGCCATGTTTACCGGTTATCCCAGATTCCTAAATCCACCGCTTTGGCTGGAGTCCTGGCCGGCTCCCGGGGGTGGACAGCAGCCGTGCCGGGAGCGGGGCTGAGGGGGCGGGCGGGAGATCGCACCCCAGTGTCCGTCCCGGTGCCTTGGGAAAGCACCCGGCGCTGCCCGGCCGTGCGGTGGAAGACGGAGCGGGCAAGAAGTGCGTGGGGTCAGAAAGGAGCAACAGGGCAACGTGTAGAGGAAGAAGCGCTACCGGGGCGGGGGCCGGGGCTGCTCGGCTGCCCGGCGGGCGGTGACCGCCGGCGGAGATTGCGAAGCGGCCTCAGGGGCCGCGCCCGTTCCCGCGCGCGCNGCAGGTGGAAGTTGAGGACGCTGACCCGCTTGGCGCTGCCCCGCACCCGCCGCACGATGCCGAGGTAGCAGTGGAGCAGCAGCGCGGTCTGGCCCAGCACAGCCAGGGCGAGGAGCAGGGCGGTGTAGCGAGAGCTGCCGTCCGACCGGGCTGAGCCCAGGGTCCAGAGCCCGGGCAGCAGCGGGACTGGGAGCAGGGCGAGGGCCCAGGAGAGCCCGATCATGCAGCCCGTGTGTCTCCGCTGGTAGAGGGCCTGGTACACGCTGGGCAGCTTGGTGATGAGCACGTACCTGTTGAAAGCCACCAGCAGGTGCGAGGCTAGGGAGACGGTGAGGCCGAGGCCCAGGAGCCCCCCTCGGAGCAGCCGGTACTCCGCCGAGCGAAGGGAGGAGGAATTGGGGGGCAGCAGCCCCAGCACAGCCTCCTGGGGCATCCACAGGGCGCACACGCTCAGGTCTGCCGCACAGCCGTTCACAATGAAGGCATTGCTGGTTGTCTGCAGCTTCTTGAAGGAGAAGACTAAATAGATGACCATCACATTGGATAAAGTCCCTGAGATAGCTAAGACTGCGTAGAGCAGCGACAGAAAGATGCGGGTCCCGGAGGAGTCCTCCCAGAGCAGCAGCAGAGGCGAGCTAGCACCCCAGGAAGAGGCGTTGGGCATCTCGCTGAATGCAGCTCAGTTTTGACTTTGCCCTGTAAATCCCATCCTTGTCTGGGTCAGAAGTTCTGCTGCAGGAGTCCTCACCAAGCACACGGGAGGCTGTGCTGCTGAGGGACTCTAAGGCAGGTTTCAGTCATACAAGCTGCAAGGTCCAGAAAATGCTGTTTGCAGTAACGATCCACAGAACAGCAGTGTCCAAGGCAGGTAGGCAGCAAGATATTCTACAGATTGTAGCTGGTGAAGGTGGGTCCATAGGGAGGCAAATGGCTGTTGGCAGACCAGAGCACGACTGAGGTTTCTGTAGCTGTGAAAACAGCAAAAGCAGCAGCACCTTGCAATCGGCAGCAGAAACGGCAGCAACTGATACAAAGCTTTGCAGTTTCTCCTGTGCCACAGTACGTACACTGTATATCATTCCAGGAAGATTCAGCCCTTCCACTCTTCATGAATTATTCAGCAGATTTTCAACTTGTTAAATCAAGAAGAAAAAAAAAAAAGAAAAAGCCAAAACCTATCACGCTCCAGAAATACTCCAACTACACAGTCTGACTCTTTTCTCCCTGCCTTACCAGTGCTCTGGGTCTAACCCATTTACACAACTTCCACTGGAAGAAAGGTTTTAAACCAGTATCAGTCACTTCTGTCTGAAATACAGTCTATATACTGTAGAAATTCCTCTGCTGGATACTCACTTTTTAACAGACTTTTTTCCGATCTTATTTTTGTTAAGCGAAAGCTCAGTATGCTTCTGCAATCTTAGTTAGAACTGGTCTATAATAACAATATCCTTTCTGAATGAAATTTTTCAAACACAATAAACAGACCAATCCTTGTAAGACAGTACTTATTTGAGGAAGCTGGTTCTCAATCTGAACATTTTACATCTCTTCATAAACCTCAGCCAGTCTCAACCCACAGGAAATCCTGTATTACCAACCTGCCAGAGGTGAACACTGGTGTTGGTGAGGACACAGGTAACACAGAATTGGTGTAGTATTTATAATGGTCTCACTCCAAAATCAGTTCCTGCAGAGATGAACGACAGCTCCTGAGGTAGACTAAAAACTGGTTGAAGAGCAGGCATTAACAGTCCATTCCCAGATGGAGAATAGTTAGTTATGGGATTCTCCCAGGAACTCTACCCTGCTTTGCTCAAATGGGACAAAATGGAGGGACAAAATGTTAACTTGCTAAGTAAGTCCTGGACAAGACTTAGTAAGAAACTCAGTAAAAGAACTTACATTTACTTCGAAAAGCTTTTCAGGTATGGAACGCTGGTTAATTTTGTGATGAGTTTAAGAAAAAAGCTGCTTTTACAGGTAGGTTAGATATAGGCTACAAAAGTAAGAGATCGCAGCTCATAATATTATCTGTACCAAAGACCTTCGTGAAGCATTTTTAGATATTGTTAAACTCCTGATGCTAACAAATGGCAACACCAAAATAATATATTAAGAGGTAGTTATAGTTGCAACATGCATTTTTTCAAGTTAAAAAAGTTAATTTGTGTGGGTTAATGGATGTTGCAATACAGCACATCTTCTATTTCACAGAAAGGCTCATGTTAGCAATTGACAGAAATATTAATCCAAAGATGAATTTGTTAAAAATACGAATATCTATGTTCACTTTTAATTAATTAGATGGCTCACGTGCTTAAGGTTAAAGACATACATCGCTGGTTTACTTGATCAGGTCCTTAATTACCATATTTTTTGCCTGCTGCATTTTACAGTGTAGATCTAATCAAGTGTCAAACCTTTTGAGGCCTTTCATTGTTTAGCTGTCAGTAAAGAACAGTTATTATAGAAACTAAAATCCTCCTCTTTCTGCAGTACTCTAATTGAAAAATAGTTTCTGAATTTGTAACAAGAAATATCTCCCTAACCAAAAAGCTTCATAAAGCATACTTTAAAAGAGATGATTAACTGTTTCATAAGATGTTAGCCACAGAATAATATGCCCAGGAAGAGACCTTTAGAGTTATTTAATCCATCCATTCACGTTTTTAGAGACCTTGTGTGCTACAGCTTGTTCTCCCAGAACCAGATATATTCATACATGATGGAACAGAAATGGTAAAGTTCAAGGACAAGTGAACACAGGATATGAAATAAATTTCAGGCTATTTCTTGAAAGCTACAAGGTTCTAAAAGACTTCCCTGATCCTTCACTGCCCCAAAATTTTTTGTTGTTGTTAAGAAGTTGATTGTTGTAGAATATTGACTTATTTATGAATTAAAAAAAAATACTGTACATGAGATGGTATGTATTTCATCTAATAAATCAATAAAAGTCAAGAAAAAGGCCAAGGGAGAGGTTGATTCCTATGTACTAGAAACATTTTAATTAGCTGTTCTTGCTGTATATTATTTACTCTACCCATCCAAATCACCATCCATTATTCATCTGAATGCAGTGACAGAAGCCTTTTGTTGTCTTTTTAGATCAGACTGTCACCAGAATTTGGGTAACTTGGAAAGCATCTGCTGTATTCCCAGCTCTCCTATTCCTTTAGAACGGCTGCGTAACACTCACACACTGCCCACATCATCTAGTGCAAGAGAGGCTGACAGGAATATCAAGCACTAATACATAACAGATAAATAACCATGCAATGCAAAAAATTTGCAGAAAATCAGCAACAGAGTTAAACAAATGTTAGAACCATTTGTGACTAGTTTTTAATTGAAGGAAGGAAGGACAAAAAGCTAAAGAAAGCTAAATTGTTTAGATTCTTATGTGCAAAGAACCTGCTGGTGGTGGGACTAAGAAACCTGTTGTACATGTAGAAAAGCCAATGTGTATTACACCTGTAACAAGGGGCCTCACCCAGGAAGGATTCCTCAATTCAGACACAGCTTTGAAATTATGGTATTTCGAAATATAACTCCATCATCATAATATCAAAACGTCGATTAAATACCTGGCATTACACAAAGCAAATACGAGAAGGTTTAGAGAGATTGTTAAAAATGCTATCTATCATGCTAAACGCCTTTTGCAATGTCATCCTACTTTTAAGTACATTACATGGTTTTGAAGAAAGGTGGTGATTTTGAAGAGTTACCTTCAATTAGAGATCAAATCATCAAAAGATCTAAGAAAAAACCAAGAAACAAGGAGGCTGGCTTATATAGGCATTTTATTATCAATTAGCTGTATGTATATATATATATATCTACATTTCAAAATTAATCAGTATTTTATTACGGAAAACTATTTATAACAAAGAACATGAGAAAATTCTTTATAAGAGGTAGAATTACCTTATCATTAATATATAATTCATATACAGTATATTGTATATATATGCATACACGCTACTTTGTGTGTGTATATGTTACATATACACAGTTGCAAAAATGTACAGTATTGCATGTAAATTTTATTCAGTGATTTTGATTTTTATAGCTGCTCTCAGTACTGCTTTTTAACACTTTCGGTACAACTTCCCATAGCAATTTGTGAACTAATCTTTTAAAAAAATGATGTAGCACTTAACTTCAGTTTTAAAGCAAATCCAGGGTATTCACAGGTCTTCAGGAACAAAGACTGACAATTCAACCAGGTTTCATTTTCAAGTTTCTGCAGATACTGCAAAAACAAATAGGTAACAATTCTGTTTTGTTTTTGTCTTGTAAATTAGTGGCAAATCAAATCCTCAGTTGCTGACATTCTTTTCCTTACCATGCACTTGTGGAGTCCTGAAAATTTTACACATGATCTTTACTACCTCCCTGTAACACCACTTCATCCTATCACCATTTCATTCCTAATCACATCTGACTAAACTGTACATTCCACAGAGTAAAGAGCATCTTTACTATTGACAAAAACATTCCATGATACAGGAGGTTACCTTAGCCATACGCTTAACAAATTTAAAGGATCCAATTGATAGATGAAAATTTAATATACTTCCAACACTTACTGTGTGTTGCTAAGGAAATTGTACACATACTGCCAAATGTAGGTTAAAAGCAAGCAAGTATGCAGTGCTACCTAATTCATTGTACATTTTTACCAACTTCAGTTTGGTCTGCCTTCATTTTTGCAGCATATATTGCATAGCAAAAGTTAACATTCTACATTGAAAACAAAACAAATCCCTTAAGACAAATTGAAAGGGTGTTAATTGTACAACTGAATCATCACATAAATTACTTTTGTTGCACTAGAAGATGTAATTACATCACATCTCAACAAATATTTTCCCTTCATTTTTCTTTCATAATGTTTCCTTAAGAAACGTTAGTAGCTAGAAGTGGAAAGCACACAATGTATCAAGTGCTTTTAGTTGACATTGTAACAACAAGTCTCTCAGTAGTTGGACTTCTATCAAGTTACCAGAAGACCAATTAATAAAAAAGTAAATTACAGTAGGCTCTAAGCAATAATGATGGACCCATAAAACAAGAAAAATCTCTTGTTCATAAAAAAATTTTATATCTTTGATAAGCATATACAAATTCTTTAAAATACACATTTTTGTAGCAAAGTAGACCCTAAATTAAAATATATTCTAGTTTTTACGTAATTTTTATACATAGTTTACCAAAATATTCTCTTAATACATATTTTAACACTGTACACAAGTTAATAAACATCTTAATGAAACTCCTTAGAAATATATTCAAGCTGTGTCAACATAAAAAATTTAAATTTGTATATAACATGGGGGTAGTAATTTCCATAAATTCAACTTCAGTGCATCTGCAGTAGTCATTAACGATAAATTTCTTCCTGTTAAGGAGTCTCCTCTTGGTGTTAAGGTTTTAAGACATCTTGTATTGAAGGTTCCTCCTTTTAATGAGCAGCTTATTTTCTTCAGTTCTTCTCCACCATGAAGGACATAGATTCGAAGAGCTCAGCAGGTTTCACCAAAGCAGCAAGGCTTTAGTACTGAACATACTCAGACTGAAGGGACTGTGCAGAGAAGAAAAACTGATTAAAACTCACTTTTATTTATACACAACATGTATTTTTCACTTAAAGATAAAGAGTAGAGGAAGGACAGAAAGGAGAAACAAACAGTTGGAGTGGGACTTGAATCTCTGCGTAGGTAAAGATGAATAAAATAGAAGAAGTTAAAATCTGAGTACACTAAAGTCCATCAACTTTCCTGTTTCTACGCTTGAAAGTGATACAAGTCCTTTAAAATACCACTGCTACTGTAATTGAATTGTTTCCACTTATCCTGAATGAGAATCCAACTGCTACTGTAAAAGAGTAAGCTTACTTTAGATGTTGATTCAGAAAATTATATAGGAAATATATGGTGTAGCTCATTATCGAGGAAAAAATCTACAGCAATTTTATGCACATGGATAAATTTATGTCTGATTACCAAACCAGACGAAAATGAAGCACTGCAAATGGTTAGTCTGGATTAGTAACAACTCAGTATAATTAAGAGAAAACCGTAACTTGGTCTACTGTATTTATTTACATTTCTGTTTCTACTAAAGTTTTATTAGAAACTGATTAATCAGTTTAGACAGTATCCAATAATTTTATTAGCTCCTATAAAGATATGTTTAAGAAGTCACTCTGACGAATAATTGTCTTGTACAGTGATGAGCTGTCCCAGATTAGTATGGTTATAAACAAATAGGAAATAAAAAACCAAACATATTTTAAAACTGCATCAATTCTTCAGAATTAGAGAGAACTACTGGAGACCAACATGACTCCTAAAACAGATTGGAACCTCACACTTTTCTCTTCCATTTTCCTACTATTCCTAACTATTCATTATAGAAATGCTCTTTGGTACCCATAGTGAAACCTATTAGCAGAAGTGCATAATACATTTATATATACCCTTATAGCTCTACCTAGTATCACAAAACCACATTTCCCCTATATTTTAAGTCTCAGTGTATATTTTCAAAGTTGTCTTTTAAATGCATTTTCACATCTTGAAGATTTGAGACCATCTGGATATTCCTTGCTAGGTAGAAAAAGTGCTGTCAGCATATAGATTTGAATACCACTGACTAAAAAGGGTCTGGTTTTAGTAAGAGCAAGGCAGAAGGAATAGCCCTTCATTAATGAGCACTTGAAACTTCTGCTCTCTTAATGATCCTCCAGGGTTTTTCATTTTCAGATGTGTATTTTAACAACTGGAAAGATGGTTACACTTAATAAGTGCAGTATTTGAAATGGATCCATCAAAACTGAATCCCGAGTCAAGCTGATAACCATTAAAAAAGGGCATGAAATGCAATTATATACTCTCATATGTTGTACAGCAATAGATTACTTTAAGCTTGGACAAATGAAAGATGACCAGAAAGCACTGTACACTCTTAAAACCAGCAAGTGTTAGTTACAAAGAACTGTGAATGCCAGCCTGTCACTCAGCAGACACTAGTAACCAGGAATTCTACATCATGATTTTAATAAAAGAAGCAAACCATAAATTTAAGATTCTGAAGTTTAAACTGTAATTCTTAAAACTGTTAGTAATCCAAGTTCCAAAAATAAGGAAAAAATTCAGGGAAACATAAAAAAAGAACAAATATCTAGCAGCATATATTGTTTGGAAACAAAATAGCATGTGTTGGTAAGTTTCATTACAGATGGGCAGGCAGAGTGTATTTACTTTCAAATGGAGAAAGATGTTTTTTCAGTGTGTTCCCACCCTCATTATAACTCTACTTCACATTGCAATGATTTCTTCCTAGTGTTTCAAAGTATTTTCTGAATACAGAGAAATAATTAAATCTAAACAGCATTTTCCTCAGGTTAATCTATGTGACTCCACATAAATTTTTCATTACTAAAAACATGGTGATAGTTGTAACAACTGAGCTACTGTGAAATATACAGACTCACATTTGAGTTTGAAAAATTTAAACATAGCAGGAGAAGCTTGTTGTTTTGATTTTTTTTGCGTTTTCAGGGAAGTAATTTGTGCTTTTAAATCTCTTCACATGTCTGAAGAAACTGACTGTAATGTTTCAAAGACTGTAATTGTGGTTTTTTTCCTTTTAAATCTTTTGAGGAGTTTTCTATTTTAAAATTTGTATTTGCCATGACTCAAAGTATAGCCTATGCTTCTGAAAGCTTTATTAAAACCAAAAAACCCCAATTCACTTTTACAAGTAATTTGCTGGATTTAACAAAATCTTATTTAAAATAGAGATTAAAATAGAAGAAAAAAGAAAAACCAAAAAAAAATTGACTGCTGAATTGCAAAGACAAGAGTATTAAACCAGTTAATGGAGAAGAAATCTCAGTGTGTTATTCCTATAGTGGTCCCATGCCATGTCAAGCTTGCCATTTTATACCCAAGTAACAGACATTTAAACAAAGGAATCATAATTAGATCGTTTCACTACTGATAGGGATACCTAATGAAGTTTATGCTGAAACAACTGCTTAGATCACTTTCATTTTTCTTCTTCAACAGGAGGCACAGAAAACCTCCTGGAAGAGAAAATAGGCACCAGATCCACTGAGGCACTAAAACTGTGTTTGCAGACATGCAACTGCAGGACAAAGTCAGCCTGAATTCTCTTTCGAGACAGAATAACCCTACAGCATTTAGGGCTATTTGCTAGGATTTGAACATGCACTTTACCCCAAATAACTGCAAAAATGTAATTCAAGTTTTTTGAATTGTGCATCAACTCTCCCAAAACATTGTTGCAATAGGAATGTTGCTGCAGGCAAGAACTACTGTCAATACACAAGAGCCACTAAACTAATTCAGGATGCATTAGAGAAAATGCACACACACTTAAAGTGATCCTGTGGGTCTGCTAAACTTACTCATCAGCATGATGCACTAGTGTTTGTCTGTTTTTTGCGAAGCCTGTCCTATCTTCATTAATGGTAAATTCTTATTAAGAAAAACTATGTTACAGGTAAAGATGATGTATATGAATTTTAAAACACTGCTAACACTTCTCAATTTTTTGGAAATGTTTCCATCTTGCCAGTTTCCATGACAGCTATAGAAGCAAAAGGTGACTCATCTTGAGACTACCCAGTTACATATTCTCCAATAAAAATACATTTTAAAGAGCGATATTTGGATTTAGAACTATTGTAAGAACAAAGCAAAAATCTTCTTATCGCAGTACCTTAAATATGATTATACTTGAAGGGAGTAAGTCTGCAAATTCTAATTGTGAGAGATTCTGTTTAATCAAAATACACATTTTGTAAAATTTGCAAATAAAGTATTTATTCTAATTGAGTAGAACAAGTTTTCTATTCTTTGAAAACCAAGCTTTTCTTCTAGTTCATCAGCATAAACACAATAAAGTGGATTATAAGCCTGCACTTATGAAGGACACAAAGCAGTTGAGAAAAATATATGGCTGGTGACAATACTTATAGCCATGGTTATTTTTTATTCTTCTTTTTTGTTAAATGGAATGTGGAACAGCAGTATTAATGCTGTTTCATTGCAAAACAGGGGGAAAAAAAGATAAGTGAATAACTTTCTCTTCCATACTGGGGAAAAAACTCACTAATGAGTTCAGTGAACACAAACTAGAACTGAAAAATTGCTGTCCTAACCATCTCAAAATGCTCCTGAACCACTCATGTTAATAAACACAGACAAGTAAGAGTGATAAGGTGAATTTATAAAATAAAAGTACTGCATTATTTCTGCTGGTTAGCTTGATATCTAATTCAGGGAAAGGAGATTTTGGCAATAAAGAAAGAGAATTCATCACTATCATTCAAGAGTCCTTTGAAGAGCTAAGTGAATAAACAAAACACCAGGACATGTAATACTCTTCTGTCAGGTACATCATCTGATGTGCTCCAGTTAGAAAGAAGTGCAGTGTAACACAAACACTGCAACAAGCCTAGGCTGGGCTGTCACAACTTCCAAGTAATTTCAGCATCTGAAGTAGTGAAGTCGAAATGATTAAACAGAATTCTGTTTTTAAAAGAATTCTGCCAGAACTTGTACTAAAGCTTGAGACTACTCTGTATTTTGCTGATGAGCTTCAGACCACTGATATGTGCCACCAAAAGCAGAACAGCTGCATGTCAGGGGCTGAAGTGGTAAGAAAAACCAATCTTCCTTGGTCAGTTAGGAAGAGGGGAGGGGAGGAGAAAAAACCAACCAACCAAATAAAAAGAAAAGAGATTATACTTTTCCACAGAGTTCCACATAAACCCCCCCTGCCCCCCCCCACCAAACCAAAAAACTCTCAGGGAATGCACGACATGGGACTAAAATACAAGAAACAGAAGTCAGTATCATCAATGGCAAGAACATTTTTTTCCCCCTCCCCCTCAGCTTCCAGTGTACTACAGTTAAAGAAGACAAAACAAACTCTGTATTTCTAAGCAGGATAACACTGAGTAGCAGCTTTCTGGACCAGACAGATTTTCAAAAACTAAAGAATGTGAACACTTTCCAAAAGGATCTTTGAGCTAACTTAGCTTATCAAAAGAAAATCAAGTTGGGATGACTAGCATGAGATATCTCCATGACAAGAAAATAAGATAACAGGGCTGTAACACTGACATAATAAAGAGATACAAAAAATTTCAGGTCAAAAGTGAAAGAGTTTTAAGCATGACTGTGTTCAGTCAGTGGGAATAATCTTCCAGAAAAATTATGCTGTCCTCAAAATAAACCATCTGAATTAGCCAGTGAGATGCTCACTACCAGACACTGCCAGCATTCAGAGATTAAATGATCAAGAAACCTACTCTTGCCTTAAACCCCAGGACATCACAGTAACTACGCTCAGTCAATTGTGCATAAAATGGGTAACAATTTAGTGCACTCCTCTGTGACTGGGACAGATGCACAGGGCTATAGGGTACGTTTAGAAGCAAATGCATTAATGAGAACATACCTGAAAAACATTCCAAACATGAACTTTTTAGCCATTATTATATTGAAAGAATATTAGTTTACAGGTAAAACAAAGTTGCACTTTGCTATGTAGGCCTTGCATGGCATGACTCTTGCTAAGAAATGCTGCTTCTCATATCACAGCATATAATATATAAAACAGAGTATTTTTAGCTCACTTCACTCTTCAGAGAAGACTAGAGATAGAATCTCATTTAAAGATCTTGCTGCATTTGATTGTGTATAACCTCTACTCATCAACAGCAAGCAATATCAAACCAAGAATTATTCAAAGGTTACACCCTTATATCCTTCCATGAGTTACTAAGTCATTGAGATAGGTAGGAAGAAAATTAAAGATGTTTTTAAAACAAAAGAATTCTGCATTTTAGAAAGGTTTTGTTTTCTTTAAAAATGTTTTCAATTGTCCTATGCTTATGGAACAAGACCACTAACTCGGCCTCCACTGTTAAAAATCATTTGTAGCATTAAGTTACAGCAAGAACCTCTCCAAAGGAGGAGACAGTTCTTAGTTTTTAAGATATTATATTTACATTCAACCTTTTAAGCTGCTTGAGGAAACAAGCTTACTGTTTCTGCAATGCTTTATATTATCATTTGGTACTCCTGTAAATTTTGGCCCACTGTGAATAATGTCAGCTTATTTTCATGACTAAGTCAGTCACATTACAGTTACAAGGAGTTTCTTCCCCTTAGGGTGCTGCGTGAAAATTTACATGCATATACTTTATGCATAATATGTAGCTGTAAGGAAAATGTGAAAAAAAGCCCTCTAAGAAATGCTGCTGGCAGCACATAATTTACAAAAGAAACAACTGAATAGAATGGGAATGGGCTGACTCTCCAAAGAATTATTGCTCAATACATTAAATATGAGACAGTACTGAAAGTGAGACTTTAGAAAAAAAATAAAATCAGCCAATTTACCACTTACTATTCAGATGAGAGATTTCTCTCAGTCACTGTTGGCATACCAACTTTTAGTTCCAGTATACTCAACAGGAGCTGAGGACTGAACTCCTGTGGACTGAATTTCTGTAAGCATGTTGGATTAAAGACTGGGAACACCTAAAAAGGATGACTTTCCAGAGCAATCAGAATGCATGAGCAAATGAAAGACTCATCAATGTATCTCAAAACAAACATTCCTGGCTTGTTATACAGCTTTTCACCTCTCTTCTCATCTCTGTGCCTGAAGAAATTAAACAAATTAGTTAAACAAGAACAGTCCTCATGTTCTAGAACTTGTTTCATCATAGAAAAACTGTTACAGTTTCTATATCTCACTTGAAAAACCTCAATTACATATAGTTTATTTCAATCCCATGCAGTAGGGAAAAACACAGTCAAATTAAAGAGGGGAAGATGTGGCAACATTCAAGAACTCCCTTGCAAACAAGTTACTGCTGCTGTTTAAAGTTAAGTTTAAACTCAATTTTAAACTCAATGCAGAACGGTGTTTCTAAGATCATGGAATATCAGCATTTATTTCCAGAAAAACTGTAGTGGATAAGAAGCTGAATTTTTTTTCAAACAAGAAGCCTGAAAGCATAAAGTATTTCAAAGACCCACTTTAGGTCAAGCAGATTTGCCCACAGTAGGAAGAACCCACTGAGTAAGAGAATACAGAATTGCCTTCCCTCAACTAACTTCATTTTCAATGTTCTTTCTGTACAGGTTAGGTTTCAGTCACATGTGCAGTTTAATTCCACAATGGAACAATGAGAATTTATTTCCTACTGTCATCTATCCTCGGAAAGTGCAATTCACACTCCCAAGCTACAAAGATGTGGCTTCTGAACTGTAAGTGGTGCCACATCTGAGCTGTTAACAAGAGGGTAGGTCCTCCACTTCTGCAGGGAAAAGAGAACACAGCCCAGTGAATGATCTTTCTCAGGACATCCTAGTTACATGCAATGGATGTTATTAGCTGTTTTAGGACAGACTCACAACACTCAAAAACACTAGCAGGTATGACACCAAAACTTACTTTATATTGAAACAATTTATCAGTGGTAAGGAAACAGAAGAGCAATGTGCAATACTCTGAAGTTAATTTTACACACAGCCAATTTTATTTTCACCCAGTTAAAAATGTAAAAATCGTGTCAGTACTAGTCAAGAGAGGCTGACAGGTTCCCTTAATCAGAGGCAAAATCTATTAAAAACAGTATACTATTTTTTATAATTAGTAGGCTATCAAATCCTTGGAAACCAGGAATTTTAAATTGGTTTTAGATTTATAATACTCGATATGCTTATTTTCTTCCCTAGGATAGATGAGGCTATTTTTGATTTCATAATTGAAGTTTCTTTAGTCTCTCTCTCTGCATTTTGTATAGAAACACTTCCAAGTAGCATTAGTTTAACTGTACATCCTCTTCATACAGACTCTTTTACACAGAAAAAGAGCACAAAATAAGCCCAAGGCAACAAAGTTGTTGAGGAATGAAAGCTGCAATGTGAGACTATCAGAAATATCTTCCTTGTAATACTTTCCACGTTTGGTGTTAGAAAAGGAGTAGGTTTCAAGTCAAGAGCAAGTAAGTCCTATCTTTAAGAATGTTCTACCTTCTATTTACTATGATATATACAAAGGCTTGAAACCTGTTACAGCACAAAGATAAAGTCATATAATTAACTTGTGTTAGACTGTTATGGGTAATTTGAAATAAAATCTAAAGGGGAAGAAGGTCCATTAAAAAAAGATATCAGAAAAGATGTTAAAGTTCAGGCGTGATTTATTTCCATGAAGTTTCCATGCACTACTAGATGCTTAGAAGAGATGGAAAAAAAAGCAGCTATGATAGCAGCAGAAATGATAGGTAACAGACAAAGGTGCTGTTCAGACACATTAGAGGAAGTCGGAGAATTATGCTGAGTTAAGAATTATTTTTTCAACAGTTTTGCTCACAGAAGCAAGAAAGAAAAGCATCAGTGAGCTGCCTGAAAGCGCTGTTGCAACTGTGACTTACAGGAATTGACTCTGGGATCGTGCTGGAGGAGTTGTAAGGCCCATAAAGGAAGGCTGGTGTGTACTCATCTGTCACGGCGCTGTGAAAACTGCTTTGGCTGCTCAGGTTGTTGCCACTACTGCTGCTTCTGTTGTATAAGTTGTTGTTCAGTTCATGATTTTTTCTGTGTGGGAGCTGCAAGCTGCCATTCAGGTGACTGGAGATATGGCTTACAGAAAAACCTGTCCTAGAGGACGATGATGTCATTTTGCTCTCATCATCATCTGAAGCAGCATACAGGTTCCCTAGAGAACTGGCTAGTCTGGAGTTTATGGAAACGCTGAATGGAAAACACATGCAGGGAAAAAAATATACACAAGGTATGTAGAGATATATACAAAAATGTAACAGACAATTCAGAAGACATTAGGTTAAATAACACAGACCCTTCTGAAACAATCTGTGTTTGCACACAGGCTCATTTTCTAGCTCCCAAGTAATGAAAAGCAGAATTCTTTGTCAGGACTTTCCAAGTTTTGCTTATTCAAGCACTACACCATGGCCAGCTTTCACCTCTGTCAAACCATACACACATGCAGGAGATTGTGTTAAAAGGTTTAGGCAGCGTTTCATTTACCCTGAAGTACTTTGTGTACATGGAACAGTTTAAGAACTCCTCCTCTGTTTCTTGAAATCAGTTTTGTGATACAAGCCTTCAAGTAACCAAGAAGTTATATGGTAAAACTTGAGAATAGAAATAGGGTGTCCTGAAATATCTCAAGCTGGTTATTACTCTCTTCAGGCAAATATTTGTGCGCATAGTTACTAAAAATGCATCAGTCATTCTGAGTGTCATTTAATACATATAATTACTTAGGACAATAGTCACAATGGAACTAAATAGTAATAAAACAACGGTTCATTAAAAAAATTATATTAATTACCACTCAGTATTCTGAGAGTAATAGTATAGAGACTTGTGGGAATACCTGCAAAACATCTACAAACTGAGATATGTGAAAAAAACCAAAACAACTCACTTGAGCAATGCAATACTGTTTCTGATGACACAATCTCAATAAAACTCTCACACCAGTAGGATAGATTTTGGGTTTTGCTTGTTTTTTAAATCTGTAGGCAAATAAAATTTGGCTAGTGGAACAGCAAATCACTTTGTAAGTAAATTTAAGTTTTCTTATAGCCAGGAACAGCAAGTGCTTCATAGACTGCAGATGTGCTGACAGCCACTGCAGGATACAGTAAGCATTTGTACCAAAATTAGAAGAAGAAAAAAACCTTTTAAGGTTAGAGCCTGAGGACGTGGAAAGTCTGCTTATTCTTTCTGCAGATGGTGAAGTAACTGCCATCACTCGGGAGGCCTTCAGAGGAGATATGGATCCTTCTGGGCTACCTGAAGTATTCAGTCTAAAAAGAGTGCAGAGTTCCAGTGAGAAGCCAAGATTTTATATCTAAAATACACATCTCAAACACATATAGCCTTTCAGTACATAGACTGGTATTTTAAAAAGTGTGAATTCTCAAGTCTGAGAGCTCAACAGCAAAAATACAAGTTTGCCTTTTTAAACATATTTTTTTAAAAAGAAAACTTTCCACATATCCCACTCCAAGTATTTCCCCAGCTGCACCTTATGAAACAGTTACAGGCTACTTTTCACCTTGATAATTTATGAAGGCTGAGTGTCCATTTTTTATAGATTTCTTGTAAATTTTATCATGAATTTTAGAACTTTAAATGTAAATTTGAGTAGGAGTACTTTTTGAGCTTATAGAGCAAGTATGAGTAGAAAAAACCTGTAGGTTTCATGAGGTCATCACGATTTCCAAATGAGCATTTTCACAAAGTTGCACAGAAGATGCAGCTCTTTTTAGGGTAGGATTTTTAATGACAAAATGCTCCATCTGTTGATAATAAGCTGTATGTATGTTACACAGGAATATTCAAATTGTTACTGTTACGGCTTTCCATATTAATTAATTTTAAAAATTAATTTTCTCCAACCCTAGACCAGGGGATATAACAATGAGACCTTAAAGGATGAAAAAACTTGGGTACAGATCTCCAACTAAAAGCACAGAAGGAAAATGACATTGAGCAGCTTTAATTACACACCAAGAAAGGCTAAAACATTCATTTCAGCTGCTAGCCATCTGGAGCAATCTAACTCAAAAATTCAGGTCATGAAACTGAAAAATGTGCTCTTTTTAGTATTAATTAATGCTTGATAATGACAGAAATTTTGTCCTACATATTGTATTTTAGATTCAGTGGGGTAAGGCATGCAATAGGCAGGTATTTAAAAAGGTCTGTTACCTGCCTGTGCTCAGAAGCCTGAAATAGTTACCACATCAATTGATTAGCAATGATCCAAACCACTGAAAATTAAGATCCTAGTCAAGTGATATACATTTAGAACTACAACTTTAAAGTCAGTACCTGAAGGGTTGTGATATTGACCTGGTGTGCAGTTTCATGTCTTGCAGCCTAAGGAAACAAAAGCAGCAATCTTTATCCAAGGATATAAAGCCTTTCCCCTCTGCCAAACATATCTGCGTGTCTCAGGTTGGCTTAAAATATAAAAATAAGAGTTTGAATTATTGAAAATCAGTATTTTAATTTACAGTTAAAGAACAGAGAGTTACTTCAGGTTTAATTTCACAGTTCACATTTTTACTGGCTCTGAAAAATTCTGAATTTATATAAGGAGTACAGAAAAGTAATTATAGAAAGACAACTAAGTTTGATTAAAAATATTTTGTTCAAGTCATACGTTTTAAAATGCTAGATTTAAATTTGAAGATTTTGAAGTATTTTTTACATTATCTTTTAGTTCTATACAGTAAGAAGGTATCCCTAAACAGGGAGACAGAGGGCAAAAAAGGAGAGAAGAAAAAGATTAACAAACCAAATCTGCAACTAATAGACACATACTTGGAGAAATTTCTACCACAAAAGGTGGTACAGGTAGTACCACCGCCTTAAACAAGATCATGCACTTGCCACACAGACGTGATAGCAGGGACTGAATCTAAAACTGCAAATCACCTCAGAATGGTATAATTACCTCAGAGCTCCAGTTGTAGTGGAACAAGGCCGTCTCCGACTTTTTAAGGCATTAAGCTTATCTCCCTGTGTCATGCCATTCTGAGCTTCCACATCTCCTTTGTCCTCAGAACCATTCTGGGAAACACAGAAGTATGCAAGCAAGGGAATCTATCAAATCCAAGGAGCAGCGTAGTTTCAAAGTACTGAGCATCTCCTTCACAAAGATTAGAATGCAGAAGGCTGATCTACCATCCTCTGCACATGTGGCACTACTCTTTGCATAATTCTGGTACATTTAATGTGTCTCTGTACAAACACACCCACATAGGACTTTTGCAGAATCTGACCTTAAAGGCAGTTCAGGATGCTCAAGCCTAATGCCAGCATTTATTTACTTCAAGGAAGTCTGTTCTTATAGAACATGAACTTTCTCCATAACTATTTTTAAAGTTGTCAGCAACATGCAAGGGAAACAGAAACACAAAATTTTTCTATGCACAAGGGGAGGAAGAAATTTAAATAAAGCTGTGTGTCCCTCAAGAGGAGCTAAAAATCAACTTTACTAAATTACTACATTTACAGAATAAAAACCTGAAAGTTCTTATGTTCTCTAGGAAAATAAGTTTTGAAAATAAATTTCCCCGTGCAAACTTGAAAAGGAATATAGGATGAACAGATTTCAGAGTTTTATCCTCATTTCTTCTAGCTTTAGAAAATACTATAAACTCTAAGATATATTAAAAGCATATGCCAACACTGTTTCAATACTTATTTATCATTTCAGATTGGTCTCAAAACACTTCTCTAAGACCCAATTATTATGGAGAGACAGTACCTTATGTAGCAGAGAAATAGGGAAGTTACACAAAGCAAGAAAAGAACTGCAATTTTTTTTTTCCCAGATGAAAACAAACGTATACCAACTATGCTTCATTTGAGCTCAGATGGAGTATTTTTATTACTGCAGTTCCTTTTGTACTTAAGTGAACTCACTGCTCTGCATAAAACAGAACAATAGTTTCTGCCATTAACCAACATAAAAGACTGACAGAAGCAATATGATAGAAGTTAATCAAATGCTATGATAGTCTAACTGTTGCATTCACTATAGGAAAATATAAATATCTTAGCTAGATTTCATTGCAGATTACATGCTAGGCCATTGTTACCTATCATCCAGCCACAGTGCTGATGAACTTTGTTTCACTGTCTCTACCAGCCCAACAGTTACTGCATTTAGCTGTCCTCTCTTCTGATTCTTTGACATAACAAATTTCTGGGACTGGGAAAATAACTTTGTTTTGAGATTCTAGAGATCCTAGTTAATGAGGTCTTGAGATACAACCAAATACCCAAAAAGATAATGAGAAGTTAAATGTTTTGAAAACTGTATGTTGAACAGCTTTAATATGACATCTGTAAGAAAGTGAAATACAGGGAAACAGTACCTTTACAGAAATGCATTTAAAATGCTCTTCCAGATTATCACATATGCTTATTTTAATTTATACTAATAACTACATGAAAAATGTGCCCACTACACGCCTGGTCTTTTACATCAAGCAAATGGTTCCATCAGGAACCTAAAACATCTTCAGACATTACACACCTAAGGAGGGATTAGCCAAATGCATAGTTCCTCTAGACTGTTTTTTATAGATAATGTAAGAAACTACAGTTTTAGATTTTTACTAATCCAGAAACAAAACTATGTTCACTTAAATTCAGACTTCATGCCCGTGCTCCCAAAATGTAACTGTAAAGGAATTAACCTTAACTTACACATCACCTCATCTTTAACACTGTGACAAAAGAATCAACATTTATACACTCCCGCATTATTAGTTAAAAACTTGGAATAAGCAGATTTTTTGTTTCCAGAAGGAAAGCTGACTTTTTGTTTTCTTTCATTCTCAGAATAACAACTTAAAATCCTGAGAGAATGACTTGGAATAATGCAATCCTTCTGAATCTTGAAAAATTACCTGTAGCAGTTCTAAATACTACTTGATCTTTTTTTTTAAAGTGGAGATTTGTTCAAATTATGACTTATAAAAAAGCTAACCTGAGAACAAGCAATCTAATATAAGCCTAAAAAAGCCAAAAATCTAGAAGTTATCTATAGTGAGTTATTAAAAGCTCAGCTTCAGTCTGTCTGAAATTTTTCCTAAGAACACTTACCTCCTTGTACTGATCCAAGTCTTGTACTTTATTCAGACTGTCACTGATGGAAATGTCATTCAAGCCACACAGAACTCTGTTAATGTTTCCATCAATTCCTCGCTGGTTCTGCTTTGATCGGATGAGATCTCCCTCCAGCCATAACATTGCTTGCTTCCTTCAGGATACAAAACCAAAGCCATTCATATCAACACATGTGCATACATATAAAAAACCAGATGAAAACATGCCATGCTTACAGACCGCCAATATTTGAATCTTCTGTACGTCTTCATCTGGAAAAAAATGTATATGTCTTCACAAAAAAAATTAAAAACTCAGTACCTAAAAACAACAACAAAAAAACCTCCAGAATCACCAAACAAGTCTGTAGTTGCCACAGTACTAAAACTTCATTTTACCAAATCCTTCTGGGGAAAGAAATTAACTAAACAGGAATTTGCAATATATTTTAAAGGCTTTTAAAATACAAGTTAAAAAAGAATATAAAGCAATGCTTTTATATACATCATGGGTAGCATAAATGATGATACGGAACTTTGCAACTTACTAGGGTGAGTTTTCTGGATACAGACACTATGCAGTGAAACTGCAGCTAACCTGTGCAGTGCAAGTGGATGTAGTCATGCAAGGTTCAAGAGGAACTTTCAGAACTGAAGGAATATATCCTTCACACAGGTGGTAAAATAATAACAATTTAATTGCTACAATGTGAACAGGCAGATCAGACTTCACGGAGGAGTCTGCATTATTCCCTCAACAAGGATGCCTGCTGGGTAGGTACCAGTCGTGCTAGTTCCATCCAACTGAGACCCTATACATACTATTGAAACAATATTAAATTCCTACACCAAACAGACAAAAAGATAATTAAATCAGAATCTGCTTTCACTGGAAACTTTTCTTTGTTCGGAAACAAAATATTATGGCAAAGCTTAAGAGCAAGGTGATCTGAGCCAACAGCCTAAGACTGCTCAATAATAAATGCAAAAGGTCAGCACCTCCAGAAAAATTTCACTACATCCCAAGAAAACATCACGAGAAGGAGAACAAAGAGGTGGGGAGGGGAGAGCGAATGCCACTTAGTCCACCTAATGGAAGTAGCCTAGAAAACATGCTTGAATTTCAATACCTTTGAAATCTGTCAAGATTAATTGCATACACAGTAACAAACTGATTTGATACACGCTTAAGTGGAAGAGTTTCTATGAAAAAGCCAAAACTAGTCAAACCTCCCTTATCAAGCCTCAAAGAATGTAAGAGATTAAGCTTTGACACCTATAAAGTTTGAGAGATCGAAACCGCAGGATTTTATTTTTTTTGCCAGATTCAACTTTGCAGCCCTGAGAGCAAGACATTTTATATTACAATGATGTAACTGACACTTTTCCAATCCCATGTTGACACCACTGGTGACATTGCTTGAATTTTGTCTGATTTTTGAAACAGGTATCTACTACCCTTAGGAAAGCAGAAAATTATTACTGAACAACACTACAGCTCTCAGCTGTGAATAATGTAGGTAGATCTGAAGGATCTTTGCCTAGCTATAAAATCAAGCCAACTATTCATTCAGTCAAACCAAGAAAGGACATGAGCCTTGTTTTTCCTACCTTGTAAGTAAACAGCACTTACGACTCACATTACCTACTACCTTTCTTGCAATTTTACTCTATCGTGCAAGTTATTTTTAAGAGTGTATCCAAGCATCAGCACTGTATGAAGAAGACTAATCTGCCTCCAGTAAACACCTGTGGTTTGTCAAAGTTTGTGATCTGCAGTATTTTGAATAATGCAAGCCACCTCTCAAATAGAGGAGTGTCCATTTAGTTGCACTGGAAAATAAATAGATTTCTGCTCATTCATGCTCAATTTCTCTTATGAATTACAGTAATACTTCTTTCTAATATCCTATGGATTTTAAGATGCATGTGCATTAATGCATCTTTGACTGTATTTACACAGTATCTAGCAGAGCTGATGAATTCTTTTTCCTACTTGAAGTGGATTTCCTTAAATATTTTCTCCCGTAACAGCAAAAATGCCTCCAAGTAAATATCATCATGGCATCAGCTCAAATATATCAGCATAACCACTGTAACAGTAGATGCACAACACAGAAACCACTCTGACATTAAACTTACTGTTTCCATCAACGTCATTCATTTCCAGTCAGGATCAAATCTGAAGCTGTATTAAAACCATACATTTGTTTGGCTACAACTACTAGCTCCAAATCAGAAATGTATCATACATCATGCTAAAGAATCTGATGGAGATCATAAGCTTTCTACACCAAGTACTTACTTAATTTTTAGTTATAATAAAGAAAAAACATACAAATTACACCATTTTAGGATTAATTTTGAGTGCCATAGATGATACATAAAGTATTTAAAGACTATTCTTTTCATGCTAATATTTTATAAATCTTATTTGTTGATTTAATCTTTTGTCTATATCTGTCCACTTCAGACACATTTGTCTAACTCCTAAATTCCCCAGAACAGAAACATGCAGTCCTGAGGCCCTGTGCCCCCTTAAGGGGTCAAAATGAAAAGTTCTGGTCTAGAACTCCAGAGAAGCTGACTGCTTCTGAGTAACTCTGATTTCAATCCCCTATTAACTAATCTTAATTATATTGAACGGGCAACAACATACAAATGTCAGTAGACAAATGAGATCCTATAAACAATGCAAGATGGATAGGGCTGGAGAGAAGCAAAGAAGGTTTATATAAATATATATATATACATACTCTTCCAAGAAGTGTTGCTGGGGTCCTATAATAGAGCCTGGGCGACATATTCTTATCCAAGCAATGGCTTCAGCATGTGTGAACTTGTAGTGCTTCATTATGTAGCAGGCAATCAGTGTTCCTGTTCTCCCCAGGCCAGCTACAGAAACACAAGTACCAACAGCCACATATGAAGTAATGAGCATCTCATAATTACCAGATAAAAGTATGGGATAGAAGAAAACTTCCATGCAATGCTATTCACCATATTAGTATCTGAAGAAAGAATTTCTGATTCAGCGTCCTATTAATCACATAATTCAATTTCAATGCTGTAGATATAGGAACAAATATTTCATACTTAGGAAAAGTTAGTGTTTAAAAGAACACCTGCAACAGAGATCACTCATGGCACTTGAACAATTCTACTCCAAACTTTGTTAAAAAAAAGGCCAACATCTAAAAAAAAAAGCTGCTATCAAGCTGGATACCAACTTCATATTTATAATACCAGTAAAAAACCATAATCAAAGTACCTTCGAGGGGCAAACACACGTACCTAAAAACTGTGGTGCAAATACAGGTCACATTTCAACAGAGCAATGTTTTTCTTTTTGAATAGCAGGCTTTTTCTTTTTGAATCAGTTTTGTTGTGAAACCAACACATAAAACTATTCACTGCTGTGTGTATAAAAGCAATGGCTGTTGACTAGAGTATAATTTTAGACATCAATAGCTTAAAATAATTTAACTCATTGCCCAATAAATCAGAAACTAATCCTGCTTTTAAGGGGACAGAGACACAGAAAAATCAGCTTTTACTATCAGTAAAATCTCAAACTACAGAGTGAGAATTAATCTCTTTCTAGCTCTGTGTCCTCATCTACTAGTAAAGTGTTTCCCCATTTAAACTTTTTCCCACAAATACAGTATTTGCAATCTACAGTCTCACAGTAGCCTACTATTTATGCACCAACAACTATCCAAATGGAAACTCTCTAAGCAGCCAGACATCTCTGCTGACAATTCTATTCACAACTACGAGCTCTTTACATTTAACCAATTATTAAATCTTGCTCTGACAAAAGTAAAGATGATTCAGATAGAGGATGAAGGCAGAAGTTCACACACAGTGAGCCTCCATAACTGTAGTTTGGAAGACAAACTCTGAAGACTCATTTAAAAAGAGAAGTATTGATTTCAGTTCTTTCCTCCAACATTCTGCTAATGTACAAACTTTCCATTACAATCCTCTGCAATTAACTGTTCTATATCATCTGAGACAAGCACTTTCTAGTGTGAAAGCTGTGCTCAGAACACCTCTGCAATATCACTTGGCCTGAGTTAACTGCTGATTTAACACTGTAGAGGATTATTTGGCTTGATGTAAAAGCTAAAAAGAACAAGACTGCTGGTTTGCTCACTAAATGGGTCAGACAGAAGACCAAAAATACTTCAGTGTAAAAAGCACATCTCTTAACTCACTACCAGCTATGTTATATTCCTTTAGCAGCTAAGTTATATTATTTAGCAGCTAAGCCTGAAGAATAACAACCTACTAATAACCTCCTGCTAATCAATAGTTTATACTCTCATTTAGCCAATTAGCAGATGTCCAGCTTATTAATGCCAAAATTTCTGGGTTCTAGCCACAGTAACAACTTGTTGGCATATAAACCTATTTGTCTTTGATATGCATATTTATTGGTCATGGGAAAATTATGAACAGCATTATTCTTGCTTCTGATCAGGCAAGACACTTGTTTCTACAATGTCTTTACACAATTCTAAGCATAAATCAAGCTGAACTCTTAAAAGCCTTTGTTAATCTCTCTCGACTAAGCATGTTTTGTGCATTTTCTGGCTGGTTTGCTGAATTAGGCTGGTTTGAAATGCTGGCATCACAATAACTCACATCAACTTGAAATTTGGAATTCATACTCCACAGAAAAATGCAGAACAGTCAAAAAGCACAAAGAAAACCTTTTAGTGTTTTGCATTTCCTAGCCAATTATCATAATGCTGTGAAAGCATAATGCAAAAAAGAAACCTGCATCAACTAAATCTCAAGTTTTCAAGTCATATTGAAAAAAACACAGAACAATGAACAACAGATTGGCAGCTACTGCAAGTAACAGTGTAGGATGTAAAGACTCCACATATACAGGAAAATAAAAAATATTTGGCATATATTTAGTCAAGTACCATAAAACATTATTACCCTCACAATCTGAAAGTGTTCTTAAATGCTGTATTTCTGGGATAAACTCTGTGGATTTGTACTTATGTTGAATTTCAGTCTGAGAAATGAGTAAA
This sequence comes from Ifrita kowaldi, assembly GCA_013398055.1. Classification (NCBI taxonomy): domain Eukaryota; kingdom Metazoa; phylum Chordata; class Aves; order Passeriformes; family Cinclosomatidae; genus Ifrita; species Ifrita kowaldi. The sequence goes on along the minus strand of VZRS01010078.1, from coordinate 75,721 downwards.
TGCACAAACCTTTACAATGTACAGCAATGGCACCATCAGCATTTTCACAGATGTTCAGGAACCTCTGAACTATACTATCACTTGGTGTGCTGCCATCTATGAAGAACAGATCATAATGCTCAAAACCAGCATCAGTAAAGCGTTTTGCCTCATAAATTTTTTTGTTTAGTCTTATGATTGATGTGACGTTATGCTTCTTGAAATAGGGAAAGTAGGATTCAGGTGCATGAAGAGGATAACCTATAAAAAAAATAAAGCCACAATCATTTTATGTCATAGGTTCATGAAGTTCAAAATCTTACTCATCAAAATTGCCCCTGAAACCTCCTTTTTTGAATGATAAACATGCTAATATTAAAAATGCTTTTATACTTTATTCAGAATAGACATGTTAAGTGATATAAAAAAAATGTCCAAAAAATGCTCATGAAGACCACTTTTACTAAAAAAGTATTAGGAGGCAAAAATTTAAACCACAGTCTATGTGAAACGCTGTACTGTCTCCCATTAAGCCCCCATTTCTCTCTGCAAGGAGGATTTATACATAAAGCTAGGGACATACATGAACTCAGCACTTCAGAACAGCTGTTTATCTGTAGTTAAGCTGCAGGTCAAAGAATAAAAGCATGCTTAACGAGGAAACACTGTTTATGAGGAAAATAGATTGCTGATCTATATTATGAATGAGAGAAACAGTCAAAGGATAAACTGCAGTACCAAAAATATTCTTCCTTACTGTCTTACTGTGAACTAAGCTTTATTGCCTTGATTCTCAGTTGAGAGACAAAAGGATCCTCTAGCTGAAGACAGGGGGACAGGAAAGGGGGTCAATGACCAACCACAGCACAGCTGTTCAGGACAAGTCACATATGCATTAGTAAATGCAATTCGAGTCACAACATAATGAGAAAAATGCAGCTTTGTAATGTGTACTTACAAACACCTGGGAGAGGGTTACTTATAGTTACATAACTGGATTTTAAGTGTGTTCATTTAGTAATTTTCAGTTATATATGTTATAAATAAAACACAGGTTTTCCAAATCCCATGGAACAATTATTCCATGGAATAATTTAAGTAAATTTAGAAAAACTTCTCCACGAAAGGACTGCGACAATGATTGGGGAAGAAACCCAAACCAACCTAAATATTCGCTTTCTGGATTTTGTTTAAATTTTCAGTGGACACTATGTAACTGGCAGCATTTCAGTCATAAAGGAAACATGAGAGAGCAGAAGAAGGGGGTGGGGAGGGAAGGTAGATATTAAGAAAATATGCTCACATGAACAATGGGACATGGCACAAATAATACAGCCAAATTCAGAAAAAAACTGACTGTAGTATTTAAATGACTGATTTTCCTTTTAGCTGGACCAAATCTCTACTTCCCCTCTGTCAGTCAAGCCTCTCTATTCTTTTATTCCATTAGAATCACATTCCACAGGTTCTTCACATCATCCCAAATATCTTCAGTAGTAAAGGTAAGCTTCTTTTAAAAGTCTTTTCTGGTCTGTGTTACAAAACTCTTAACAGAGTCTTCTGTGTTTAATGCAACTCACCTTTAATTCTGCACACTTACTGTATCAGGTGTCAGGTTCTAGAAGAACAGTAAGGGACCTGAGTCTCTCAGGCACCTTGTCACAGGATGAAAGCCACTGACTGTTAGAAGAATTGAAATTCTTCTGGCAAAGAAGAATTCCAAAACTTTTTGAATTAAGTTCTATCATGGTATACAAAATGCTCACTGGATGATTATTTCTGAAGATTAAAACTGATCTATAACCCTCTATTATCTTCTGCTCATTTGCTGTGATGGTTTTACACGCTGGAAAAATAAGATCATAGCACAGCATTAAAACATACACCATACCATTTTCAAGTTTGCTTTTCGGGTGTGGTCCACTAAAAGCCAAAAACTTTCCTGGAATAATCCAGTTGAAGTCACCATTTTCCACTCGCTACAAAAATTTCAGAAGAGAAAAACATTTTAATATCTGTATATACAAGGTAAAAAAAATTACTCATTATTTTATTTTACTCTTTACTATGTTCTTGTTGCATTAGAATGAAACACTTCAAATGTAATTAGCTAGCTTAACTCTATGGGACAAATTAACCATAAGCTGTTTCTCAGATCTACCTTAATAACATGAAATGTAAACAAAATTTGCTGAAGTTTTCCAATAAAAGCAGAAAGATCCTTTATGTAAGATATTTCTCCCTGAGAAGGTTCAGTGATTTGGGACACCTATTAATAACATTGACAAACACCAACATTCTTCTATGTTTCAATCAAAAATTATGGAAAAGTGCTTGCTTGTGAGGCACTAGCGAAAAACCCAATTCACAGAAAACGAATTAAAAACCAATTAGCCTTCAAAACAATTACCCTTTCCCTGTAGAAACTGCAATTTACAGATTGGCATAAGCTCTGATGAGCCAGTAATCACAGAAGAAAAGTGTAAATGAAATAAAGAGACTAGATTTTAATAAACTTTCAAACTATGACATTTTACATTTCTTGCTCACTTTTAAATAAAAACCTAAAAAGGCTCTTCAAATTCTGTCACTGCTGAAAATGAAAGCTTCTTTGGAAATACGTAACGTGAACTGTAGTTCAAAACTGCCTTCTTTTCTTTCTTTAATTGAGGACTGCTCATTCCTCGTTTGGCAGTGCAGTTATTCTCAGCATGACTTTTAAGGACACGGCACTCAGTTCAGCTGCATTATTAAGCTTGTGTTTTTAGCTCTCAGCTCATCAGAACATCCTAATGAGTGAAAGGTTCTGATAATGGACATCACTGTAATCAATTCAGCAACTGTTTGCTTAGCTGAGCCCATTAGGCTTGCTCCCAACGTCCTTGCACAATGGAAACCCCTGGAAGTTACCCAGGTTGCATAAGGACTAGAGAACCAACCTTAGTGCCAAGCTGGGACCCCTGCCCCCCACCGGTAGCACAGACTGCCATCTCAGCACTGCAGCTGCCCTACTCCCTTTAGGGAAGAAGTCCTCTTCAGTAACCTAACAATATTTCTGTATTTGTATCACCAGTTTTATTCGTGGATTAAGATCTTTATAGTTACAGGGGTCATGGCAAATAATTTCAATTTTAAGCAACATGAACTACAGGTATCTCTGTATATACATGTATATATGTGCTCAGCACTACATGCAAACACCATTATTACCAAAAAACCCAATCAGTAATTTACTTCCAGTCCAACAAAAGGGGAATTAGCTGCCTTGATAACACAGTAAGAGGAAAGAACTAAAAACTTGAAATAAAATTTCCTTTTAGCCTGCTCCATTTAAGTCGTATGCAACTCTTGTCTACGTAAGCACACATCTGAAGAGCTAACATAGCAAAAACCTGTAACATTTAAAGTTTTTGAAATATAGCACAGGACATAACTAAACATAAAGCTGACCACGATGTGTAAAAAAAGAGAAGACATACCAAAAAATGGACAAAAAATTAAAGATGATTCTGAGTTCTTGCCTCTTAAACTCAGCAAGCAGCATACTATAAACATCATTCACATATATGTACTTTTCACAAACTAAAGTAATGTTAAGACTTAAACAAGATAATGGGATAGTCAATTATTTAGTCAATTATTTTAATACTGTTTTTCAAGCAGACTAATGCCTACCATGTGTACAGAATCCCAAGAATTCCTAACCACCATTTGTTTTTAGAACAAGCCTTTTCTTTTTGTACATAGAATAAGCAAAAAAGCAGCAATTTCATACTTCAAATTTTAGTACTTGTTCATTTAATTTCAGTAATTCAGCAAAGGCTATACCAATCTCTCAACCTAATCATTATGGAACATTACAGGATACAGAAATCCTTCTACAAATGCTTTCAAGTTTAGTGAAATAGGCAGTTTTGTGTTATAGACTGCCTACTGCAGGCATCTACTGTATAGATGTGCTGTCAATTAACTTTTTCCACTGTTTATTCCTCTTCTGACTTCACTTTCTTGATCATTTATGAAGCATTTCAGTATGTATCTGAAATACATACAGTTATAGGAAATACTTTTAAAATGGAGATTTTCAAACTAAGCAACTTTATTCTCATTACTTCCATGTTTTCTGAAAATTGCAATAGAGGGGAAGAATACTGGCTACAGTAAAGCAATGCAAGTTTAAAAAGAGAGTTTAATTCATATTCAAATATTTAGTACACCTCTAGTTTATAAACCTTTCTCCTTAACCAATACAACTATAGGAATTTATAGGTGCTCCAAAGACAATGTCCAATAAACTAAATGATTCTCACTGATTTCAGTAAAAACCCTTTCCTTTCCTTGGAGTGAGATATGGTAGACAAAGACCATGCAACTATTTTGGACCAGATGTATGTACACCTTCTGTGCCTGAGATTTCCTCAGCACACAGCCCAGCCCACAGGTACAGCATGGCCTATTTTAAAGCTTCACTAAAGCAATGCAGCTTGAGGTAACTTTCTACTACCAGCAGATAAAGGTGTGCATGTTACAAAGTCCTAGAAGCATCCAAAGCCAACCACAGTATCTATACTTAGGTTGTAAGAAAGTTGGCAGAACAATGAATGACATCTGTTAGCTTTCTGGGACTTCGTTAGGGAAATATTTTGGATGTATTTCCTTTACTAGAATTCCACATAATGCATCCTTACTAAAAAAACCTCTCAAAATCTGCTTAATCTATATGGCTATAAAAATCTGTCATATATTTGGGACTAATAGGAATGGAAGAAGGAGCTAGGCAAGTGCTGAAAGAAAACATATTCTGTGGGTCAACTGAGAGACCGTGGATCATATCCTATGAGAATATTGGGAAAGCACAATAGAGGTCCCAGAAGCCAGAAAGGCTACAAGAAACCAGTAGGTTTATGATGTGATGCACTGAAATTGCAAGGATAGTAATCCTGCATGTTCTTCACAAAGAGCATATACATATAGGTTTCCATGTACATACCTTACATATGAACACTGGGTTTTACTTGAATTAAAACGTGTTTCCAGTATGTTTTAAGCTGGGGGATACTGTACGCTCTTACTTTAGGTAACCCAAACACATTCAACGCATTATTAAATGTACAAACCTCATAGTGTTCATATTCATCCACATCAAATGTCTTAAAGTCAAAAAATCCATGCTGCAAGGCCTAAAAGGCAACAAGGTGTCAGTTCACACTGAAATACAATATATAATCTCATTTTATAATACTTTTTTGAGAAAAACTAAATCCCTAAATGTTTGTGGTTGTGGATTATTGAAGCTTTTACGTTAAGACAACATTACATTCTTCACAGATTAACAACACAGACAACAAAAACTCCAACAATGTCACTGGAACACGATAGGCTCATTATTTTCCCTCCAAAGACATTAGGATGGGACATAAGGTTGTTGCATATCACTTAAATTGTAACATTGATTCTCCACACCCCACTATGTGGGGGTTTTTTTGTGTAAGGCAGATGACAAGTTAAGAAGCAATTCCCTTTTTGTCATACACTCATTTAATGATTCCTATGCCAAATGGATTTTCATGCAGTTGGACATAACAAAACATCGAACACTGAGAGTTTATTGATTTTCTGCACTTAATATGATACTCTGGTTTTACCACCATAATACCTAGGCAAAATGGCATATACAGAATGCAGTGCCATGTATAATCTGTATTTTAGTATTTCTTTTAATACACATTTCACAAGTAGAATAAAGCCCACTAGACTACATTAGACAGTATTTATTACAGGACTAAAAGAAGTTTTGTATTCGATTACTGTACTATTACTAATAATGCCACTTTTGTACTAAAGATTTGTGTATAATAACCATATTGAAAACAATTCTAAGAATATGAAATTCATAGCCAAAATTTATTCCAAATTGGTGGAAGACATTTCAGCAGCATATATTTATACTGAACCTATTGCATTCTGAGAAATATAGATGTTGCACAACGTTCTGGAATTAAGGTGTGATAAGAACACACCACAGATCTATGATTTAAAACCAGTAATCATCAGACTGCCAATGTTTGCTACATATAGAGCACCTTTTTAGGACAAATGAAAAATAGCATTGTTATAGACAACATAGGCTCAGTGACTGGACCTGTCACGAAACCTAAGATACTGAGAGGTTTGTCTGAACAGCTGATTTTGAAAAATGTATTTCATTTAAGCATGGCTGGCTGGCTGCACTCCAGAACTTCAAGGCCCCCTGAATTACATGTATATGATATACACACACACAAACACCAAATTTATCCAGGTAAACTAAAACTGCTTTCAATTAAGGCACATGTTTTCTGTCCGAAGTGTTTTTACCTCTGTAGGTGAACTAGACAAAATTTCAGTAATAAATTTTATAAGAACAAAGGAGGAAAAACTGATTCTCACCGTCCTTTTGATGTATTAGCTGCAGATAAATTACAGTGACTGCACTGACTACTTCACATCTTCAGGATCCGTAGAATGCCTCACAAATTACAGTCTTGCTGGTAACTGACAGCTCCTTTCCCACCCCCACAGAACTAAAAATATTAAGCTTGATCTCTCTTTCTCCAATTTTTGAAAAACATTTGTTTTGCCATATTTTTAAGAACTACAAATGGTCGATGAAGTGTCTGTACAGAACTGCTCCTATAGCCTGCTCCCTTCATCAATGCCAATGGGAAATGAACAAAATTTAAAGGTCCCCTATTAAGAACTGATGTAAATTTTTTTTTAAAAAACAATACTGGAGCTTAATATTTCAGGACTACTTAAAGTGACACATCAAACCACTAGTAAGATACATTAGTTTTCATTGGTGTTAAACAATTTTGAAAAGATCAGTGTCAAACACTGAACCAAGGGCTTTGAGGAAAGCTGGGGCCAAGTACATGCAAAAACTGTTCTGATTAAGTCACAGTATACCTAGGTATCTGTTTCACTTGACTTCATCAACCTGTCATTCCCCCTCACCAATGGTTATAAATGATCTATTAGCAGACCTAGCACAGTGTCTTGCATTAGGAGCTGTCCCCCAGCCAGGGCTGGTGCATTTGCATGTTCCAAATCATGAGGTGAAGTTCAAAAAGCTGTCAAAGGCCAGGCAAGATAAGTCCAAGTGCAACCTTCCTCAGCCATCACTACTCAAACACAGTCCTCAGTAACTTAGGCTTCAGGAGAGCATGCTACTCATTCACACAGTCTGCTCTGAAACCGGGTTTTATAATCTATTTTAACAGTATTTTTCTTCATGTTTTAAAAATCAATTTAAATCTGTTTTGTAAGAAAAAAATGTTATTACCTTATTTACTCCCTGTAAACAGTCCAAGATGGTAAGATTGTATGTGCAGTTCCCAAATGAAGCATCCCTATAGATTTAATACAAATGAATTTAATATACATAGAATTATTTTAAGAACTAGGGGAACAGCAGCACACAACAGAATACATTCAAGCTACTCGATCCCCTTTGAGAACTCTGAATTAAAGTCCAAAGACATTTTTTAGAAGCTTGTTCAGGGTAAAGTACTCCCCTACCCAAAACGCAGCTCAGAGTAAATGCAGTTAGATATTGCAAGCTATTTTAGGTTTGTATTTTACATGAGGTAACTACACGCGCTTTACCAAATTATTTATGCTTTCCTGGAACAGGAAGGTTTGCATCCTCTCTGGATTGTGTAAAGATAGTAGCAAATAAAGCACAGCTTGCTTTAACCATTATTCAAGTCTCAATTGAGTTACACTAGCAGGGGCAGGCAAATAAGACTACTAGCTTGGAATTAATTTACAGGCTTTCGCTTTGATGCCTGATTACAGATGTGATTAAAAGTTATCCCGATATAATTAACTTTAAAATTACTTAACCTCAATTCTACCACCATGAAAATTACAACCTGTCTGTAAAAGATGAAGAGAGACTCCAAATCAAAACATATTGAAGTGGTAAGAGACAGCAACATTAAAAGAAGAAAAATAACACCACTAAAAAAATGCATTGTGGAAAAATGAAAAAGTACTTTTTGAAGTGTGCTTCAGATCAGTTTGATTTTAACAAAACTTTACCTGAGCAATTATTTCCTTATCACTCACTAAGAAAATCCTTTATAGCTTTTCTCTTAGCTATCTTAGATAGAGTCCTATGAACTGCAATTTATCAGAATAGCAAAATTTTAGGTTCAGACAGATACATATTTAATCTATAATTGTTTCAGAATTTCCATCTTTCATTGAAAACTTTCCTTTTTGGATACAATTTACTATAAGTAGTATGAAGTTTGTGATATGCTCCTTCAATCTTTAAGAATAGAAAATTCTTCACCTACTCTTTTAAGAGCAAAATAAGTTCAGCAGTTTTGAGCAAGCACTGTTTGTAGGAAATGCTTTAAAGAAAATTAAATCCATAATTTTGGTAGTGTCATATTGCATTCAGGCCAATCTAGAAAAGGTTTCAAATTACTAGATTATTAAAACACACTTAACCATAACGTTTTGGAATGGGAACTTCGAAGCGTGTATAAACTTTCCATATCCAAATCCAACAGAGAAGTTTTAAAAATGAGAAGCCATAAAGAATTTTCATTACACTGAATAAGCAGAACATATCAAAACTTAATATATGAATTTTACAGACAATACATTTTTGACAGATAATGGATTAACATGATTATTTTGAACATCACATGATAACAGATCATTTTAACACAAAAGCATTTTACCAAACAAAAAGGTCTTGTGAGCAAAAAAAATTAAGGGCCCAATGGGAACACGTACATAACAGAAAGGTTTTAAAAGCCATACCAGTTTTCTGGAGGGGCTGACAGAAATAAAATCCAAACCAATGCAAACCACAAAATTAAATGTTTAGATAAATATGAACAGAAGATATGATTGTAGCAGACAGGTTCTATTTTATATGTTATTTTGCTGTAACAAGAATATAACTTTTGTTTTATCTGTATGTATATAACTACCTCTTTGACTGATAAGGCATCTGACAAGGCAGTACAGAAAAACAATACGGGGGGAAAAAAGCCACATAATCTCTAATCCATTAATAAGAAATACTATGAAAGAGGGCAGGAGGCTGGTGAAGCTGACCCAGATGTACAGTTGCAGGTGTACAGTATTCTCAGCTGCAGTTCCCACAGCCAGCTGTTACCAGTGACGTGCACACACATGCTGGCAGCTAACACGGATTGCCTCCATCGCCCATGTTGCAAATGTCTCATTTCTGCTGATGTGCACTTGACCATTATAGTAGGTTGCTGAGCACGTTCCATTACAGTATTCTTACAATCTTTTATGCCCAAATGAATAGCCAGCTTACTTTTCAAACAGCGATTTACCAACTATTACCTGATAGAATTCTATTCACTTTCAAAGCGAGAAAAAATGTGAGTATTTCCAGGAGATACCGATTTAGTGTGAATCTGAGCTGGCATTACAGAGCTGCATATCCCACATCCGATTTCACAGTTGTTGTAGCTGACCTCAATACTGCATAATGCTTTCCCTTTCACCAAACCTCTAAACACTGTCAATAACAAAACAGTTAGTTTCCCCAGCACTTGCCAATAAAGAAACAAACCCTAGAAGCCATAAACTAAAATCTATCTCTGAAATTCATGTCATTATTTAGAGACTGAACACAATAATAATAAAATATAGTTGTTTTTTCTTTTGAACATAAAATCAATACAGAGTAGTTTGAGGTAAAACTCTGAAACTCTGCTTCTCAGTAGGCAACTGGTATTCATGACAACTTTAAATGGTGCTAGCACATTTTAAATGGAAGTGAGAAGATACAGTATAAGATCTTCAAGAGACTAGAGCGTCACCAAGTGACAGTGAATCAGCCAAAAATAAGACAAGAATGTCTCCAAGACAGTAGTGCCTTATCCTCCCAAGTTATCTTTAGCTTTTCTATTATAAAAACAAAACAACACAAATTTCCATGAATTTTGTAAGAGGAGTGATGTGATTTCTTTCCAACCCTGAACTGTATTTGCTGAAGCTGTCTTTAAATGAAATACCAGCTGAAGACCTAAGCCGATTAAGGCTTTTTGAGGTCACCGAGCTACATGAAAGTAGATCAGTTTCCCAGCAATCACTTCATGTAAACCTACCTCAGTATGACACAAAGAATCTGACAATGCTGCAGCTTCTGCCTATTCAAGGTTGTCTGGTTTTTATTTTCAAATAGCAGACACTTCAGATATCAAATTAGACTTGTTAAACAGTCCAGTTGTAACACTTAACTGATCATTGCTCACTGATAAACTCTTGAACTATTCAGAGATGACCTATATCACAGAAGTTATGTAATATCTAAATTCCACACAGCCAGAATAAATTCAAGTCAATAAGTACTGGATAGTAACGATTAATATCTCCAAATTATTTCCTTCATGGACCTTAGAACATGAGGAAAGAGGTAAGACATTTGCGTTACGTTTTGAATTGTACATAAGAGTTATTTTAGTCCTTTTCAAGACACTGATGGTGTGGAAAGAGTGCAAACTTCCTCATAGCACCACCTTGTTTCTTCATAGTACAGCCTGATGCCAAGCAGACACACTACTTAAGGCAGAGGTACTGCTTCCAGCACAGGTTCAATTGCTTGAGCCTCTGTACTATGCTACATTTTGCAACAGAGATGTTCCAAATGTCTTAGAATGGGGGCGAGGGGGAAATATCTCAAAAGCCTTGAAAAACCAGGAAGGAGGAGTAAATTATTTCTTTCCCACTCCCAGCTACTCCAGACTGTCCCACTGCAGACCCTCATCAGATCTACTTGTCCTTCTCTCAGCATCAGTAATCCTTAAACTCCTTATATATGCCAACCTCTACCAATGAATTCAATACCCAAATAGCCCCTCCCTATCAGACTTCCCATCTCTCATCTAGCTTCTTATCACAATCCTTCAGTTTACTTCCTCACCCCTCTTTGTCTCACCTCCAGTACAGTCAGATTACACACCCATCTTTCCCAGCAGGACAAACTACACCGCAGGTAACAGAATCTGCTTAGGCTCTAATCCAGCGCCAAGACCTGACATAGTCCCAAAGCAGATCCAAAAGAAACTTAAGTGCTTTCCAGCCCCACACCATGCAAGAATGCTCAAGAAATCAGGATGTTTAATTCTTCTAGCAAAAGCTCCTAACACTATATTCTCTCTAGAAACAGCAAGGCTCAAGAAGACTGCCTCCCCCTAATGTTGCCAAAGCTTTGGGTCAAAAAAACCAAACCAAGCAACGAAAGCCCAAACACATACCAGATCCCATCCACACCAGACAAAACCCACCACAAAAACCTTGTAACTGTCCAAAGCCTTAGTTTTAGGCAATCGTATCTCTCACAGCAACCTAGGGCTTGAAAAACATAGAAAAAGACTGCAAAGTAGTTATGTTTCAGTATATCCTACTCCATAAATTTACTGCAGTCTCCTCCTGAAGCTAACAAATGGAATTAAGCAATTATTCTCTCGTAATCATTTTGCCAACCCAGATATCAAAACCTGAGTAGTCCCTTTGCTGGACTTTGCCTTCTTCAATGTTTTTAGAAAGGATACTCTTCCCAAGGAAACACAAAAAACTCTTTTGTACATAATAGAAAATTATCTCCAGAAAATCTTGCTGTTTCTTCTATTTTTTTGATCCCTCCTTTGCTGATTCTAGAGTAGCTAACTATTCTATTTTGGAATAAAATTTCATGAATTCAAACTCACAAGGATTACCTATAATCAATTAATACTTAATAGGAAATTGTTTTGTATCATTAAATTTGTTACTGTGGTTCCAATCAGCCTCACAAGAAATCACAGAGACAATTACTTTCATTAGTCCTTACCAGTCAAGCACAAACAGCATTTTCTTATTATTGCTACTAGGATCAACATCAGCATCATAAGGAATCAGTTGCAAGACAAGAATCTATAGCCTTTGATTGGAGTAGAGTCCTGTGAGACTGTTCTGCAAACACACTTCCTCCCAAGTTTTCTATCTTATAATCATGGGATCTGACAAGTAAGTTTCTTCACTTTGTCAAAACCGCTTTTCTACACTCCTTAATCTTCACCTTTGCAGGGGAGAGAAAAACCCAAAGACATCTCAATTTACTATAATGCCAAACAGCAAATTTCTTTATTTGGTCAACAAGAAACAGCTATTCAGCTATGGGGCCTGATGAGATGTATCCCAGGGTCCTGAGGAACTGGCTGGTGTTGTAAAGCCACTCTCCATCCTATCTGAAAAGTCATGGCAGTCAGGCCCAGTTCCTAGTGACCGGAAAAAGGGAAACATTGCTCCTATTTTTAAAAAGGGTAGAAAGGGAGAGCCAGAGAACTGCAGGCTGGTGAGGACCAGCCCCTGTGCCTGGGAAGATCATGGAGCAGATCCTCAAGGAAGCAATGCTAAGGCACATGCAAGGCATTGTTTAATGTAAATCATGACCCCTGAATCTTACACAGAATTTGGAGATGTTAAAAAACACTGACATGTTTAAAGTAACTGACTTTTTTAGTGCATTGTACCAAGTATCTTTTATAATTAGCTGAAAAAAATATGGATACCAGTAGCTCAGTAAACTTCTTGGGCTCTGGAGAGCTATCAGTGACCAGGTCAGTGTACAAATTCTTTGTCAATAAAAGCTATCACTGATTTAATACCTTTTTTTTAAATGTAGCCGATGGCTTAAGATTTTGTAGTCAAACTGGTCTTGACATAAAAAAAATCTACCACCCCAACAGATACTGCATCTGGCTTCTGTGCAAGGTATGAGAAGAGAATCTCATCTTCCTTTGCTGAGCGGCTGAACAATCAGATGAATTTGATATAGACAGGGTAGGTCTACATTTACAAATGCCTTGGCTGACAGTGAACACTACCTGCAAAATGCTGATTCCCCTAAAAGAGAGGATATTGACCTTCTTGCAGTTGCCTTTTATTGTCAGTGTTTGCCTAAGAATACCATGAGGTATTCACATTCATAAAGCATTAAGTACATTTCATAGTCCACACCATGAAAAATATTTGGAAGTCTCTTTATTAGATAAGCATGAGAGCTAAAATTCCTTAGATTCAAGCCCCAATGTGACACTAGTACAGATAATAAAGACATAGTTTTTATCAATCTATGATTCACTGAAAATATTCAGTAACCTTAATATCAGTACTTGTTCTGTAAACTAGAGAAAATATAACAGCATTAAACCCCCTTCAATCCTTTAAGTCTCACTAGCTAGGGACTAAGTAATTTGAAATATTTTAATGACTTCCAAATAGTAAAACATGATGCATTATGAAGAAAAGGTTTAAGTGCTACATCACAAACATGCTAAGAACTATTTTCAAAACCTGACAGTTTGCAAGATTAAGAGTCTTACTTAAGACTTTTATCAATCTAAATGATTTATTATTCCCACAAAGAGCAAGTAATTACGCAAGATGTAAAAAATACTTTTTCTGAAGATCAGTCCTTTTGGTACAATATCTGCATCAGACATGATACACCTTTTCAGGAGGCAATCTAAACCCGAAATTGTTTAGCAAATTCCAAAACAGAAAAGGCAGCCTCATTTCTTGTGTTCACATACCTAAATGGAACATAGGGTGGATTAGACCCAGACAAAAGTGTCCTGTAAGCTTCTTCTGGTGTTTTCTTCAAGTATATAACCTAAAAGGGATGGGAGAAGAGGGGAGAAAAAAAAATCAGCCCTGAGCCTGAAAAGTCTAACCAGATAGTAACTTCCTCCAGCACACTAAACTCCTAAGAATACATGTTATACTCCTTCATGACATCAGAAACAGACATGCCTATACAAAGAAAAGATTCAGATATCAGCAGAAACTGTTTTCTATCAGTCCCTTACTTTAAAAACAGAAAATTGGAGAAAAAAGTCACACACTGCTGCAACTTAAACACTTTAATGTTGCCTGAATTACTGTAAAACAGCTTACATTTAAAACCTAAATTCTTGCTTATAGACAAAAGAGCCTTAGAGGGTAGTTCAGAGGACTTCAGGAAAAAGATGAGTTTCCATCTTATCAAGGACTTGTGAATCTGAAGTAGGGCTGAATTCGTACCACGTTTTCCCAACACTGCAGGTTTTATCTGACAGAAGTTATGGCCCTTCAAAGCTGTGTCTGCTCAAAGACATGTATGCATGACACCTTGAACTAAACACTGGTCATTTTCTGTCAACACAGCTCATAATAAAGACAACATGAGGAAACACAAAAAAGATATTAAGAACACAAAAGGAGGAGAGGGAAAGAAACAGTGAACAAGCTCCTGAAAAAATCAAAAGTATCTTGGATGTCAAGAGCAATACAATAACTGAAGGAGAAAGGATAACGAAATGAAGAGGAAAACATCACAGTACATCTTCAGCACCTAAAAAGTAGTGAATTCCATTAAGAAAAATCAAGGGGACATTATCTGACTCATCTGTATCAATGATAAGCCAGCAACCAAAACTTAGCTTCATTTTCAATCTAATATAATGAATCTTCAGAGTGCTTTCATTCTGCAACACACACACAAAAAAACCCAACAACCTAAAAAGCCCATTGTGAATAGTTCGGATAAACCGAACAGGTATTTAAAAAGCAATGTGAGTAAAAGCTTGAAAAAAATATAGACAGTAACTATTCTCTTACAAGAGTTTTTTTACAAGGGACAAGGTTTTCTTCCCTTGCCCCACTGTCACTGCTGTAAATCTTACCATGTGGCACTGCTACTTGTAAAACCCAGATTCAATACATACTGAACATTCAATTTTTTTTTTCTCTGATATTTTCACTTTTATGTTCTCAGCCTTCTGAGTGATGATGGGGTTGAAAGTTCCCCACACTCAGGGCACTCTGCAGGCACATGAGATGTAGCAGTACTGGCCACACATACCTGCTGTCAAGAAAACTCATATCGTATTCCCTAAGAAGCTTACAGAACAAAAAGGGAATCAGTATTTTCCAAGTTCACCTTAACACTTATCCACAGTATTTCAAATGCAATTTAGATTCATTTTTTCCCACCTGCACCTGCCATTTACAAATCAGAAGTATATGGAACAGATCTCCTCTAGAGCTGCTTAGATTACCAGCAAACAAACCCTTCATGTTTCAGGTAGGACTGAGATATCTAATTTAGATTTTTTAATTAGGAAAAAACACTCCTGCAAGCAAATAACTGGACATGCCCTGGCAGTTTGCTATTACCTGGTCATCTGCTGCATTAGAACTACAATCTTAAGAACTTAACAGCTTTGCTCTCTTATTGGCATTACAGAAATCTAATAGAAGTATTACTAACAAAATACACACTCAAAGGAATCATGAGAAAGAAATATGTCCAGTCTATCTGCTACCTATAAGGAAAAGGAACAGGAGCCAGGACAAATAAACCAAACCTCCTCAACTAACTTTCAAACACTGCTAGAGTTGTGGCACACTCTCTATTATTCTGGGTAGGCTATGACAATTAAATGAGAAAAGAAATCAATTCAATAATCACTATGCCTCTGGTCCAATAACTTTTAGAAGGCTGTGAGAAAAATATTTTCTCCTTCCCACTCTGAATCTCACTAATGGCATGAAAAGCAATTGATTCTAACACGGTCAGTTAGAGGTAAGTTTGTGATTCGGATTTTCCACATTGAAGAAAATGGGATTCCATGGAAAAACATGCAGAGGATCTGCCAAAGCCACTCCCTACACAGTAAAATAAAAGGAGTTAAGGGACGAAGACAGGGTTTCCCTAAAGCTCATACAGCACAGTTTTCAAAGACTGCTTAGAGACAAATGAAATGACCATCTGCCCACCTCCCTAAAGGAGCACCCCTAGAGAAGCCATTTCACACAGAGCAGAAGTCTCTTAAGGAAGGTTAAAGTATCCATGGGATCAAAAATACTTACAGCATATGCCCCTATTAAAAATGCTGCATTCGCTCGCTTCCGCTGGTCAAAACTGGTGTAGTACACGATCTTCTTTCTTGATAGACTGAAATACTGTTTAAAAGAAAGTACACAAACAAAACAGCATATTTACTAAGAAATGAATACACTTTAGGAATACTTGAGCCAAATCACTTTTCCAAAACAGCAAAATAGGTCAGAAAAAATTCTTAGAAAAGAGATTCTTAAAATTAAAGGAGAAAAAATTACTGATACTCTGAACAACCTCCTTATATCACAGATAAATAAGAGTGCAAGGCAATAGCCACTGTTTCCAGGCAGATCTCTTGGTTAGCTGTACAAAAACATGATATAATGTGGAGCTGAACCAAAATCTTCAATATAAAAAACCGGATTTTTTTCTCCAAAGTTTAAATATTTGAAACACTAACTTATGAAAACTGATTAAAGACATTGACATTTTCAAACTAAAACATCCTCCTGTATGTTAAATCTCTCTAGCACACAATTCCGTGGAGAAGACAAAAGAAAAACTCAAGCATCAGCCTTACAGGCATTTTTTAAGTTTAACACTTCCATCTATACTATTTTAAAATGGGGTGATGGACATCTTTAGAAAGCTTCAACAGCAAGAATTTATTTTAAAAGGTAAGAAAAAGAAAAGATTGCATAAGAGAAAAGCCTGAAGAAAAGGCTAGGCAAAGACAAAACTATTAACACTTGCAATTCTTGTTTCTTTATGAAGAAAAGAAGCCTGTGTCAGAATCCTGTGGACAAACCCCTCATTGAAAACAAAATCAACAAGCACCAGAAAAGAACAATAATGACAAGCTGCAGCAAAACTATTTAAAGCCAGAGAGAGACAATATTGTCACTTAAAAATGGCAAGTGGGACAATTTTTCACATTAATAATATTTTAAACTTCATGAATTGCCA
This sequence comes from Ifrita kowaldi, assembly GCA_013398055.1. Lineage (NCBI taxonomy): Eukaryota > Metazoa > Chordata > Aves > Passeriformes > Cinclosomatidae > Ifrita > Ifrita kowaldi. The sequence continues at coordinate 58,869 of VZRS01010078.1, read as the reverse complement.
CACTTCCATTCTGCTACACTACTGCATGTTTTTCCTGATTTTTACAGTACTCCTACAGTTTTGAGGAAGTCATCAACAGACATACCAGACTCTGTTTCTAAATATTTGAAGCATTTTTCTAGTTTTAAAAGTTGCACATTCTATAAAATGCCCTAATACCGGTGCTACTACCCACCTTCAGGTTTCTAACTCTTGACACTTGGGGAGGGGAGATAAGGTAACTGCTTCAGAAGAGTGTTTCTTTCATTTGTAGTGCCAACTTTATTTCACTTCCAGAAATCTGTCAATGTTGACTCTCATCTCAAACCTCGTTGCAAATTTTAGAACAGTTTTATCAAATTTTATTAAAAAATCAAATAGCTGATCAGCTCAGGAGAAAACTGATGGAGGTACAACAGTGAGTGCCTTACTCCCACCCCCACAGAAACAGCACCTTTAGTCGCAGCTCTAACTGCACCTTCCAGTCTGGTCTTACAAGCCACAACTTCCAGAGGTGGAAGGAGTGAGAGTTAATGCAACTGAGTGTATCTAAATAGGACTGCTAACTCCTGAAATAGCTGGTTGCTGTTGACTGGAAGAGGTTGTATCTTGAGGCCAACAGCAACATCTCTCAGTGTATATGCAAACATACAAAGCACAAGTCGTTACTTAATTAGCGAAGCATTCAATTATTATTAAAACTTGACAAAATGAATCCCAGTACTTTAAGATTCCTCCCTTCTTCCCCCTCCTCAATTTTTTAATTTTAGTGTTCTCTAACTGCAATTCCACCCATGATGTGTAGGTGGGATAAGATTACAGTAGTTATGCAACAGTGACAGAACTTCAATTATAACTTATTGACTACTACTTATTTTAAAGCAAAGTTCTTTGCAGCAGTTTACAGTTCACCTAAAACACTATTTTAAGCTGCAAAGCTAGCTAGTGAGAAGTTCTATGTAATAAGACCATATTTCTTGTTTTATTTTATAGAATGGATTTTTTAATCATATGAGTATATCAAGTCATTCCAATTTTGAGACACTTTTGTACCTGAAGTAGCCATAACCTGAAGTTTCCAGAATATTTAGATGAGAACAATTTATCACTTTTATTGCATCATTTTCAAGGGTTTAATCTGCATTACACGAAATATTTAAATGTGCTTTGAATCCTGACTAAAGCTTTAACACAAAATTGAAAACTGACATTAATGCCTAACAGCATAGCAAGCAGTGGAAAACAGCAGCACAATTTAATTTTTCAGAAGCCTATAAAACAGATCACTGTTTTTATTTACACACTAGTATCAGAAAATTAAGTTTTGCAGCGTTTGCTGAAGCGTCAATGCAATGCACCTGTTAACATTAACGTGCAATTTGTCAACTCAGTACACTTTCATTATCAAAACTAAGCTATTTGATCTATTTTAAAAAATACTGATTTTCTGACCATATTTCTAAGCTACATCTACTCCTGTGGCCAGGTTCAATGACGAGCTTTCACAATAGTTCTTGGAGGTGACTGTTTTTACAGCTCCAGAGCTCCACCTGAATGGATTAGGGCTTTAAGTTCCCTTAGGCACTGCGCAACTCTGAAGAACCAGGAATGTTTCAAAGTGGACTTTTTCAATACAGGCCATCTAGGGAATAACTATAGTTGCAGATAACTTAGTTGCCAATAAACTTTTTTTCCACAATAAAATTGAGGTGCACACTCTATGAAGCACTAAAAATATCCTTTACCACTAAGAAAATCTTTTCAGTTTCACACATCATTAAAAGATAGAATTTTAACAGTATAACAGTATCTGCCAAGATAGATCCCAGAGGAATATACTGAAAGACAATCTTGTGAATTAAAAGCAGAGGTTACACAGAAAGTACAGCAGTTTTTGCTCTAGGTGATAAAACTAATTCATAAAGTGTATGAGAGGGTTACAGAACACTTACTTTCACTGTAAGATTACATTTTTCTTTTTTAAAAGTTCCTTGTAAATCTCAAAAGAGATTTATTTGCAGAGAAATTGATGACAGGATTAGAAAGTGCCGTGGTGGACAATTACTGGATTAACAGCTGTGTAAGATCACCATATTATTTGACAGCATTTTATATAATGGATATGGTTTAACATAGTTGTACTGTTCAAGCAAGAAATTACTTCAATGTATTTAATAAGCCTAGATCTATGCAAATTCTACTTTTATATATATACAGGTGTATATATAGGTAATATGAACATGTAAATAGCAGTGAATACAAGACTGGCAAACTAAATAGAAAATAATTAATTTAAACACATGCATGCAACCCTGCCTCAAAATCTAGGCTGTCCTATAGGAGATGCTTTGCAATTACTATAGCTGCATGTGTATGCCCAGCAGTTTGTTTATATTAAAACAAAACAATAAGCTGAACCCCTCTATGATTCAGCAGCAGTACAGTTAGCATACAAAAAATGTTAACCCCATAGTTTATAATCCTGCCAGTACCTTTTCTGTCCTGCCTTTGATCTTCAATATTTGTATCATTTATATCAGCAACACTCCCTGATTACTTCTGCTCCTTAATTTATCGAGAACGTGTAAGGCTATGCACAGATAAAACAAACAGTTTTTTAAAAGCAGTTTTTATGAAATCAGACTTACTTAAAACAAGAAAAAAAAAATTCTTTCATAAATGAAGCCCAGTCGCTTAGTCAAGTGTTCTTTTTCCTGAACAGAATTCAAATAACAATTAGGAAGACAGCACAGACAAGCATTTTTTGCTTGCTGTTGACTTGGATAGTGAAAATCATCGTCACAGCAACCAGCAATTGAAAAATTACAAACACAACTAGGTGAGAAAGGTTTTCCTGTAAGGCATAGCCAAGACTTTGCCTCAAACTTTCTCGGCAAATGGATATCTGAATAAATTCTTCACCTCTTCAGAACAGAATCATTTACTGTTTTAAAAAAATCAGTCAGCATAAAGTTACAACAGCTTACTTTAAAATGTTGGTCTGCCATTAGCACATTTCAAACTGGTATCCTTCTTCCTCACCAGTTCCCCAAGAAAGGAGAGGGGAAAGCAGAACACTGCCTCCATGCTGAACTTCTCTCCCAAAACAGAAACAGATATAGCTGAAAGACTTGAAAGGAAGTTTGTGGGGCTTGCTAGTTTTAATGAGATCTTATACTTTCATTTCTCCTGCTCCTATCCATAGAAGTTTCAAAATTAAAGAAGTCTAAAGTCTTAAATTCCTTTTGAGACACCATATCCACACCAAAACCATCACGCTTGTGAATAATTTCTTTTTGTGCCATATATCAAGACTCTTTTCTTAAGAAAAGTACATTAAGTGCTTACCCAACCAAGTCTACCAAATCATCTGGGCTTAAGCACTATAATTGCTTCAGGGTCCCAGATGTGTTGCAGTATGGCAATAGCAACCATCCCATGATAATCTGCAGTGTCTTTTACTTCCTATGATCAAACAACTCCTGCTGCTGGTCACAGGGCACGCTTTAGGCAAGGGAGTGCAAGCAGCAGTTGCCCAATAGGACTCTCTCTCTGTCCTTAATCCAATCTGTACTTCCCATCTCTGAAATACTCATCTCAGGCTGCTTACACATCACCTGGTGCCACATGAGAATTACCATACTTTTGCTGCTGCAGGGCAGATAAGTCACAGGTCATGAACTTGTGAACACACTAGTTCAGGCCCCAGAACTCCTCCTGGGGACACGTGTGAAGGACAGACACAAGAAGAGGTGTAGAAATGGTGACTGTAATTCTCACCTGGGGAAGCTGAGCAGCAGTCACTGAAGCTAGGCCTACAGTCCCCAGCAGATGCACTCCTCTGAGGCATGTAAATACACATGCAGAGGCAGGCTTCAGCCCTGGGACTCGGTCTTACAAGCCTACTTACCCCCTGCAGATGGTATCTAAATTAGGACAGAGTGTGGCACATATTTTAACTACTAGAAGAGCAAAGCTTACATTAGCAGTACCGGCCTACCCCAGGGGCAGCGCCAATCAGCCAGACAGGAGTCTACTCACATGTAAGTTTCTATACCACTCTGGCAGTATTCCAAGCTTTAGCTGTTTGATTCCAGGTATTACTTTCAAGCGGTTGCACTACCAGTTTACCCTTCTCTCTTACGCGTTAGGAGTTTAATTTAACCTATTTGGAATTAGCCTCTGGCAAGCCAGCAGCAACAAACTGCACTTCCTCCCAGTAGAGACTTCTCTGTCCTGGTCCTGGCCAGCTGTACCCTTCAGCCAGCAGCACAAGTACATTCACTCTTTTCAAAAAATAGAGAAGTTACATTAAAATAACATTACAGTTTGCTAAACCAACCCTGCAAATATTGGGGTTAATATTTCAGTTAATAGTTCAGTTCCAATTTAGCTCCTTTATTTTTGCCATCATAACATCCAATCTTCATCATCATGTTTACAAGCCACTTCCGACAATTAGCTTGCCTCATTCAATGAGGAAGATGATGGTCTCACAACAAAAATAAAGACTGCAGACACATTCCTGTTTAATATTGAACCATTAAAAGAACCCTTGAGATATTTATTAGTTGCATACTTATTTTCTGGGTGAAACTCTTGGTACCTAGGTCGAAGATTGAAGGCACACACATGAGACTGTATTAGGGTTCCAAACTGATCACAGTCCCAATCTAAATCTGGAAAAGACACAACTGTTATCTCTAGTCCCCATGGGCACAGTGAAGTTAGAATAGTAGGTTTATTACTGGTTCTTCTCTGGAGTAACTGCTTCACAGAGCAAGCATTTTTAATAACTCAAATATAAGGTCACAAACAGCACAATTAAGGTGAAAAAAAATAGATTCATACTGAGTAAGAATCATTGGTCATGTGTTTGAATGGGACAGTGGCACTGCAGAATAGGGTGATAATGTATTTATAAGGTCTCTGGTGTTATCAAATGGCAAATCCAATGTTTTCCCAATATGAGCACAGGCATTCAAAATAACAAATAGCACAGTTTAACTTTTTCTCTTTATAAATATCTTTATAAAGTAAGAAGCAATGTAAATTTTCACTAGAAGCACTCCTTTTTTTTCCAAGAAATTTGTAGCAACTCTACAAGCTCCTCAGTTTGCAGAACCTCCTCTGACATGGAATTCAGCATGCCCCTGAAAGCAGCAGATAGCATGAATCAACTTAACTAAGGGTTTCATTTGTGCCCCTAGACATAATGCCATTTTCCATGAAGGGACCCTCTTAACGGTGGCCAAAGCAATCACATCTGTTGTCCCATTTTTCCCCTTATTTCAGTAACAGGTCTAATATTTTACATTATAAAGATTTTAGATCCGTAATATTTAGTGAAGGGTTTCCTCACTATTTGCCCACAAGTTATATTAATTAGCATTTTGGAATTAAAACATCTCTTTCATTTCTTGCAGTTGATGGATTTTCCATACATGCTGCAAATCACTTCTTCACAGGTATTTGGAGAAGGTTAAGTCTGCAGCTGTACATAACTTTCTGTGGGTCTGGCTGGGATGGAGCTGGGGTTTAGCCACATCAGCTGTGGTTTAGATTTGTGACCAAAACTGTGTTGATAACACACCCATGTTTTACCTACGGCCTAGCAGTGCTCTCATAGAGAAGGTCTTGGTACTTTCTTGCTCTGCCCCCCACCCCCTTTCCACTGAGACTTACTTTAAAAAGTGTGATTTCAGCACCCATGTTTTCTTCCTTGAGTACCTGTTTTTTCAGTTATTCAGACCAGCATACACACTTCATTAGCTGAAAACCCGTGACACAAGCAGAGGCTTTTGTCACTATTGTCTTGAAGGTGTTAACATTATGCAAAAAGATGAACACAGCCTTCAGTCACCTGCCTCACCTCCTAAGCCAAAATGAGGGCAGATTATTTTCTTTCACACTTCAGAGGGAAACAAACTTGGAACAAAGAATATCCTTAAAGCTTAGCAATAACCATCTAGCTAGCAAGCACCTAACAACCACTTTCACACTGGCAAATTTTATTTCAATTTGAAAATACAAAAGTATAGGAACATTGTTTTTAAATGAAGCTTACCTTTAATTTCTTATTTAGTTTACAGCAGTATCTGTATAACATTGCCAAATTTAAAGGTCCAAAATCTCCATAGAAACTGGGGAAAAAAACCAAAAACCAGTGTTATTAATACAAAAGAGCTAAGCAAATTTCAACATGCACGTCGTTGATAATTAAAGCTGGAAATAAGGATACTGAGTAGCCAATACACATGGAACAACAGGTAAATCCTTTCTTGATTAATTTAAAAGCACAGTAGTAACAATTAATTTAAACTTATTTGTAGCTTCAGTTTAAGATATTCTGGTAACTATTTCTCCCATTATATACACACACTAATTACAGAATTTTCTTCTTCATCCCATGACATCCAGTCTGGTTTTGGCCAAAACCACAGAGTGAAGAACTTGAAGACATGATATACATTTAAACCATGCTGATGTCATCCTAAAGATTCTACAACTGCTTAAGATGAGAGTATGTCATTACATACTATCAAGAACAAGCTAAATAGAATTTCTTATGGGTGATAAAATTTATTGAGTAACATCTAGTCTTGACCTCTGTCTGAAATTTAAGCTCATTTCTTTATATCCCTTCCTTCACTATTCCAGAGATTAGATGTTACAGACACACTTTACATCTAATTATGTTTCCTTTTGTCCCCCCTCACCTATAGGCTGTTCTTCCAATTTATTATTTACTTCATATTCTAAATACCAACTGCTCATTGTTCCTGTTTATCTCTTCTACATTTTTAAACTGTGTTATCTTTGAAGCAACAATCTCTGGCCTTAAGGTAAGATCTAGTAGCAGTAGTCTGTACAGGAAAATTACTGCACAACAGGAGTTCCTTGTAGTGATTCACACTGCTCTGCCTCTATACAGGCACCTTTACAAGTAACAGCAGCCTTTAGGCAAGCAACTTACAGCAACCTCTTCTAGAGCTCCCTCTCCATCAATTGTGTAAAACTGGTCAATTTAAGATGCAAACGTCCTGTCCTCCAGTAATTCTCCTTTTGTGCATAAAAATCTTAATCTTGATGGTCTATGCAAATTTTTTGAAGCATACGTTATGAATTACAATGAGAACGGACTACTACCTAAAGTGCTTTAATCTGATCTGCCTCAAGTCTTTTCGATAAAAGAGACAGGAAGCTTCTTGCCTACTGACAAACAAAACAAGCCACCGGCATCTGAATGCATTCTATTTGGAGAATCTCAAAGGAAAAAGCTGCTCTGGACTTATGGACTTTGAATGAGTAAAAAGTTACTGGAATCACATGATAGAATAGATGGTAGTACCTGTCAAGCTTTCTTCTTTATTTTTCCAGTTGAACATAAAAAGAAAATTTCCAATTTGAGGGCAGTCAAACACTGGGGAGCAATTGCACAGAGAGGTTGCAAAGTCACAATCAAATTGTACAAGGATCTGAACAACCTGCTCTTGTCAGCCTTGCTTTGAGCCCATGGGTTGCATTACATATCTGCAGAGGTGCCTTCTGGCTTCACCCCTTCTGTGCAGACACAAAAACAAATTAGGAGTGCTTTGTCTTTTTAGTGCTTATAACCTCATTAATATCATCCTTGCCACATTCTCTCAAACAAGAAAGTCAAGGCCAGCGCAAAAATAGACAATCACATTAGTTTGATCACTAAGACAAGCAGCCTTCCTGCCACACCAATGCTATTTCAGTATCATCTACTTTACAACATCAAGTAACAACAGCAGTGTTGGTTAAGATTCAGTTCAGCACAAAACATTATGATGTAATTACAGAAGCTAATTAGCTGGGAAAAAGAGCAAGCTGTTCAACTACTAGCACTTAATTTGCAGGTTGGACAGAAGTTAACTAAACCAAGAGAAAACTGCAGCACCAGTAAAGCAGGGTTTAACTTCAGAATTCCTCATCTTCTCTTAGATAAGTCTGCCAGATGTGGTCAACAGTTATTTTTGAAAGAAAATCCTCCATACAGTTTTTCATAGAGATGAAATAAAAGTGTTCTAAGGACAAGCATGAGTTAAGACAAACAAGTGGTTAAAACTGGAGCTCTAACAACACTGGACTGAATGTAGCTATTAGGAAAGTCATACAGAAGGCTTCCTAACCTCTCCTCCCATACAGCTGCACTAACACATGAATCAAACACCCCCACCCTATCTTACTCTATCAGCTTTAGAGCATTCTTTCACTTAAATATATGATGAAGAGCAAAACTTATGATATTAACATTATTTTGAAAAAATACTTTTTAAAGTATTGTGGAAAAATACGGAATGGGATAGTTACTGTAATACAGAATACTTTTTCAAAAGCCATTGTGAGCAAAGTATCTGAAAGATATAACTGCATACACAGTTCATCTAAAGAACTGAGTAAGTACAGCCATGCTTTATGATAAGATTTATTACAATTCATTTGCTAGAAGTACATCAGTATGAAGTCATATATCCACTTCTACTTTTCCATGTGATTGAATCAATTCAAACATCAGCGTAGGAAAAGTACATGAAAATCAATTTACTAATTTATCCACAAGACAAATTACTATTTTGGTGGGTATAAGGATAAAACACATTTGAGTCTATCCAGGAAGTAATTGTATTTCTACAAAATGAAGCTATTCAGCTTTTTTCAGCCACCAAGTTAAAGATGTCACAATCTTTGACTATTTCTCCATCACTGATTATCACTAAGAATCCTGTGATTCTCTTAACATGGTGGAGTGGGGGTAGAAGTATCTGTGTTTAAGACTGATACCAGCACTGTTTGCCTATGCTGCAGAAACAAGATGTTTCTCAGAATCCAAACACAATCACAAGCAAGGCATTTTCGGTCACTGCTGCATCAGCATTACTACCCATACAGAAAACCACTGGAAATTCCCAAGTTATTTCCCTACTACCAAAGAGGCAGTATAAACCAGCCATTGACTTTGCTGATAAAACATTGTGGTTGACATGTGAGGTTGAAAGTAATGCATGTAACATAATCCTTCTCCATTTTATACCTCTGAACTGGAATAAGTTAATTATCCTTTCTTTAATGGGGCTAAGTGAAAAACATGCTTTACAAACCTTCAAATCAAAAGAGTTCTTTGAAAGATAATACAAAGCTCTCTACTGAAGTCGATGAACTCTGATCTACAAAATCTTTCTTCAATTTACATCCCTAGACCTAAATACAGTTTCTGACATGTTTAAGCAGAAGGATTTAATCCTATGCACCCTCATTACTTTTTCTATAAAAGGCCGTTTTTATACTTGAATTAGTGACACTTAATCCTGATTCACCCAAAGGATTTTCATCTTAAGACCACAATTTTAAGTAAATGTAAGTGGAACATGGGAAATAGTCAGGGTATCGGGAATGGGCATGAAATGACATATCAAGTCACCATCTGAATAAAGAATTTTATTTGGCAGAAGTTGAAGATCAACATAAGAAAAGTCAAAGAGTCACTGATAACAATTAATCCAATATCATTTTACTTCCATCTCTTTTACCTCTAGATGTTTTAACAAAGCATTTAAATACAGTAAGAAATTGGAATGCCTCTGAAGCTTAAGCCAGTTAGAGAGACAGTCATTTACAACGGAAGTGGAAACCAGAGGAACAGAAGGCAGGTATGGTATTAATTAACATTTAATTGTATTTTGTTTTAATCAAATACCTAGATGATACCTTAAATTATTCTTCCCCCTCATCCCATGGAGACTTGCTATCGTTACGCTTCTCAAACCAAGCAGCAAAACCCCAGATTATACTAGATGAACATTTAAATACTCTACTTCAAAAATACCATCATGATGCCACCTGGAAGCAGTAGCATAAGTTTCTGGTATCTGTTTTCTCCGTAATTAGACTCCTAGAACCATTTCTTCCTACATGTACTTCGTTGCAGTATAATATCTGAGGCACTTGCTGTACTGTATCATAGGAATGGTCTTCCCCCTGGAAAGGCCAGCCCATGGGTATACTCTGTCATGCAAACAGTTACTGTAAATTCTTCCAGGGAATTTAATGGTGGCAGAAACGCAGCCCACAGCCCTTAGTAACAAGTCGTTTCCAACTGCAGTTCCACGGGACGCCACATGAAGGTGCCAAGAGTCAGTTCAAGCCTGAACCAGCACTTCTGAATGCCAACTCCACTTCTTACTATGCATTTGACTCTTGTACCGGCGAAAAATGAAACAGATTTGCCATCCTGAACGATTAGATGGTGCCATTCAATGAAGGAATACTATAGCCTAGCAGACTTTTAACTGAATTGATAACCTCCACAGAATCATAGAGTACACTGAGGTGCCTTTCTGCAGTGCTGCTCTCCAGCCTCTCGTTCCTCAGTCTGCCCATACACCCAGGGTTGCCCCACCCCAGGTGCTGAATCCAGCACTTGCCCTTGTTATACTTCAATCAGCTGGTGATTGTCCAGCTCCCTAATTTGTTAAGGTCCATATTAACACCAGTCAATCTATCAGGCCAAGATACCATCTTTCAAAGATACAACGCATTACTTATACTTTACTCCACATGCCTGGTACTTTTTCCCTACAGAGCAGTAGTTTTATACTGCCATTCACTTCCCATCAGGGCATGTTGTTTCTTGGTTGCCACCTTATTCAGTCATTGGTTTGGTAACTTGAAAACAGAGGCACCATTTAACAACTGCAATCATTTTCTGGAGTACATATCAGAGCTGGAGCACAAGCTCTCCTTAAAGTATCATGTTTGCCTTCTGCCTTCTTGAAGACTTGCCCATCATATAAAGCCATTTTCCAGCCAAAACAGGAGCCCCCACCAAGCTTGCAATTACTTAAATCAAAAGATAAAACCTAAGAACCTGGTGAAATAACTGCAAAACTTCTCTAATTTTTCAGCATTTTACAAATGTCCAGCTTCCTATTAAAATTAAGCAATGAGATTGTTTCTCTTACTGTGATTCATCCTTCTTGCTCCTCCCTCCCTCTTTCCTATGCAGGAACATTCAGGTTACTACCCTCTAAGGGCCTTGCTGCATCTGTTCTGAGCCTGACCCCTCAACAGTACAAGAGCCAGGTGTTGCAGAAGTGGCCAACTGACTACTACAGCTACTTGCTTAAAATCAAAAGCTGAGCATATCTCACATGCAACAAAGTCTCTGGGTGAGAGAGGATCAGTCTGCACACCCATTACAACCCAACTGCTGGGTGGGAAATCTTACCAATTCAGGGTTTTTTCTCCAGCTCCAGTTTCCTAGAGTGTGTTTCTCCTCCTCACTTCTCAAGCACATGAAAAAAGGTGGGCACTGCTTTCCTCCTCTAGTCCACTGATTCCAGTAACACATGAATGGTTAGCAGCTTTCTTAATTGAGCCGAGACAAAATCCCTAATGCTTAATGCTACTTAGGGATTGCACGCTTCTGAACAGACAAAGGATGATACAGCAAACGTAACCCTGGAAATATCTAAAGGCAGGAATAATGCAGAGGCCCTGGATTCTGCAAAAATCCCCAGGTATTAAGTCCATTTCCTCTTGGAAGTTCCAAATCCTCCTCAAGACCCTGATTCTTCAAAACAACTCACATATCCAAATTATACATAATTAAATACTTATTCCAGATACATGATTTTTTTAAATCCAATGCTCCTTGATATCAAAACCAAAATATCAATGAAGAGGTTCTCCCATAGAAAGTTTCCCCATAGAAGAATCTTAAGGTCATGTCAGAAGCCTAGTCTCCTTGGGAAAAATAGTCATCTTAACAGAGGCCAAGATGCACCTAAGGGGTTTCCTAGACAAGCTACATTCCCATCCAATATAAAACTGGAGCTCAGAAAGCTGCTGTTTTATCCTGGTAGCCTTTTACTGCAAACAAAAGAAAAAACTCCTCAGTACTACTAGCAAATGCTTTTTATCTTTTACTTATAAAAAAGCAAAGACAGAAATGGTAAAGCAATGTATAGGTACAAAACCAAGGAAATTCCCTTTTTAAATTTTGGACTTCATCTTACTAAGTTATCTTGGTCATACAATAGTCAAGGTCAAATCTTCAAAATTACTGATGTGAACAAGGAAGTCCCTGTTTTCTGTGCAAAGCGACAGTTCTGATTGTTGTAACAAAGCTAAGTTTAAGTTTTCTTTTTCCTTTCAAATGATTTAAGCCACAGAAAGATGGAGAAGTTCGGGTTTCCTATGCAAGTACTGTTACTGGAGAGGCACAGAAAAGCAGCATTTAACCAAAGCAAAACCAGATAGGCTAACCCTTACTCTTCTCACAGGAAAGATACACTGCTTCTTTGCATATACACATGCAGTAGAAGAAACAGTACTCATTTAATATTGCTGTAGCTAAGTATTTGAGAGTCTTGCTCTACTGCTACATAACTGAAGTAGCTATCATGAAGACTGCTGTGAAATAGGCAAGTAGCATATCATAGCTTGAAAGTTTTAGTGTAAAGCATGATATACAGAGACTATCTTACTTACTACTTCTACAGCTGCTTACACGATGTCAGAGATTAGATCTGCAAAAGATGTTTATACAAGAGATCCAAAGTCAGAACAAATGACTGAATACAACCATTACGATTTACAAAGGCTGCCATTATAATTCATCAGTAAGAGATTCCTGTTTCATATTATTTAAATTCTGATTTTGCTTGAGAAAACTACTCAGAAATAAAAAGGACATTAAAAGTTGCTTTGATAAAACTATGTGAAAGCCAAGTTACCCAGTCAAGTGTAGTATTCTCAGCCCAGATCTGCTCACTGGAAGGTGAAATGTGAAAGACGCTATTCTTAGAGAATAAAAAGCTTCTTACTAGTGCCTAACTCATTAATTGAGCTCTTGCCAAGGCAAGGTTTGTCTATTTGCCAAATGACAATCTTTATCAAGATAGATTGTTTCTCATTAACTCCATTTTTCTGAAGCAATAGTTACCTGTACTACACTATCCTGAAGACTGTGTTCCCTTATAAGTAGTGCACTTTCTCAGGAGGAAGCTCAGAGAGTTTCAGAAAGACTCTGAGAAAATCTTACAGAAACAGAACCATCAAAGAAGATATTTCAGAATTGTATCATTCCATTCAGGTTTCCTGTTCTCTTAACTGAGGCATTTGCATACCATTTCCCTGGCATAATAGGTTCAAGGTTAAATTGCAGCACATTTAACTAAAATAGTGACAGTTCTAGTAGCAAGTTCCTAGTCAGCTAGCATTTGAGATAGGCTTAAATGGTCTAAAGAATGTCTTTATTATCCTTTTAAAGTGTGAATGTTTAAGTTAGACAGTGTTATGAAGTCATTAGAACAGTTGAAAACTTCAAGTGAGAACTGAAGGCTAAAGTGCTCCAGATTACATAACCACACTTTCTGTATAATTTAGTGATAAATCACATGACAAGCTACAAGAGCAAGTCAAGCCCAAACTCCCCAAACCATCAGATCTAGCACTACAGCTGTTTTGCTTGATAAAGGGGGTATAGTACTAATGTACAAAATTGCTTCCTTATGTCTCTTCAAGAGTGGGGGGGGAAAAAGGGAAGCAAGGCATAGAGTTTTTAAGTACTGTGTGATCCAGTAACAGGCTCTTTGTAATCCGGCAACTCCAAACCTACATATTCATGAGGTTTTCAGATCAGATACTGCTTCATGAAGCAAACTGACACCTCTGTAAAGTCAGCTAAATAAAACTCTGTAACAAGCTAACAGAATAGAAGCCCAAAGAAAAGCAAGCTAAACAGAGTAAGAGCCGAAAGAAATGCAGTTTACTTCCAAGCACAATGAAGTATCTTTGTCTTGTCACTACAAAGATGCATCTAAGCAAAGTTAAGTCAACAAACAATTGCATGAATGTAATTACTTACATACCTCCCAGGTGCTGAGGATTTAATGCCTGAGTAGACACCTCCTATCCTCCTCCTTGGAGCTCTCTGAACAACTAATTTGATTAAAAAGCAAAAGTGGCTGTGGAATTCTGACCACAAGAACCACCCAGGCAGGCCATTCCCATGAAGACTCTGCAAATCACTGCTCTGAACTACAGCATTTCAAAACTCACTTCCAAACACTTATTTTGCTATCATGTAACAAATACTTCTAACCACTTTCTCAGAAAGAAGATTGCATTTCTGAGGAAGTGAGGAGACCATCTGATCTACTGTACTAAAGTTACACTCTACTACTACTTACAGACAAGCCCTAATGTCAGGCCCCCCACTTTGTGTGCAGCCTGGGAAACACAATAGACTGATGTCAAGCTTGTTGATGAGCATAAGGGAAGCTATAGAAAAAGTAGTACTTCCCCAAGAACTGAGACTTGCATTCTATTCCTCAATTTACCTCTAGCCTTCCAAATTCAGAAAGATATTAAAAATATACATTAAAATGGTAACCCTACTGACACCTGCTTTTACTTCCCTGAGACCATATAAACTTCCTTGGATATGAGAGGGGAAAAAAAAAAAAAAAATCAGGCATGGCTTTATTACCAAATATTGCATACACTGATAGGGATGGGTGCTGCAATACAAATACCAGGGGAAAGTTTAGCAATTATATGTAAAAGGTTATTACACAAGTCCTTGGTACCACCTGGTAACTGTCACTTATTTTCTACCTCATATCACATTTTAGCATTTTATGAGCACAAAAGGGAGAGTATCTTTATGGTATCAGATACAGGACAACAACTTTAAAATGGGCCAAACAGATTAGGAACCATCAATGCAGAACATACACCAGGAGTTACATGTTCAAAGTCTTTAGATGTGGCCTAGAAGATAAAGGAAACTTTGCTTCTTTCCATTACCTGGTAATTATATCTGGTATCAGGTTACACCCTCATACGTAGTTAACACTGGGTTAAGGAGTATACCTACAGCATTTCCTTTACATGTTAAAGAAAATTACTTCTCCCCCACCCCCCTAAAATTTGTCAGTATTTTTTTTTTTAATATGACACTATCCTCACACAAAATACCTCAGTTACAGGCCTTGGTACAGTCATCTGTAACTAACAGTACAGTACAGAACTGCTCCCCCTTCCTACCCACAAGATCAAATGCCACGTAAGATTCCTTCACACTTCCTAAAAGCACATTAAGAATTAAAACACAATACAGAAGTCTAGAAGAGATACAAGTTTCCTTTCTTAAAGAAAGTGGAACACTTTCATACAACACAAATTTCTTACGACCTTCCTCAACTGAATTCTGCCTTCAATATTAGGTCAACCCTCCCTTAGGATACTCCCAAGGCCCCTTCCAATCAAAATTCCTTAATGATCATTAAGTAACTTACTCCCAACCCAAGCAGCCCATTACAAAAGTCAACTTTCAGACTGAACCATTGGGAATTCCAGAAGAAGACACACAGCTTAAGATAAGAAAGACTCTAAAACGTGTAGAAAATATACCCTGAAACTACAAGCTGTGCATAGAAAGTAAGCTAAAAACTAAGGAACATTGGTTTACATCTTCACAGAAGCAGTACTGGTCATTGGGGAAAGGAGGGAAGAATGGCTGATGCTCACAATTGCTTCAAACCATGTGGAAAGCAAGTTATAATTAAAATAGGAACACACTGCTTTTTTTCACTTCTGCTGCAGCAAACCCTGTGTCAAGCAGAGAGATATATATCATCACACGGGAAACAGTTGATCTGTGAACGCAGTGCAGAGTATCAACTTTTTAGCCACAGCACAGAGTGATTATTTGTTCAATTTTTTAATGTCTTTTAATAGTATTCACAATTATAACCAGTTTTACTTCTTACCTTCTATGTGCAGTCAGTGTCTTACAAACACATGAACTTTTTACTTCACATAAAACTTTTTCTGCTGTTCTGAAGATGTTCTAAAAGCCATCAGGAAGTGCTATCTCAAAACCCTCTAATAAAACCAGAGCTATAAAAGAAGTTGCAGACGCTCTTCAAGAGCACATTTAAGCATTGCATTCTTATGATTCTGTAAACTTCATACTTTCTATACAGGAAAATACATGACATACAAAACAAACTACTGTTTATCTATACATACAAAATAAGTCTTCTGTTTAAGGCAATATTCAATAAAGTGTAATTAGTCCTAACAGACCTCCATGTTTTAAACACATCTTACAAGGGTCAGATATCCTTGCTCTAGCTCACCCACAATTTAAGCCATTTAACTGGCCTTGCAGCTGTTCTTATGGGTCTTTCTTTAAAGAGTCACCTTGTTAACCTAGTTTCAGCTAATAAATAAATACATTCGGACTAACTTCATGCTCATATTCTATGCAAGTAACTTCATGGGGCAAAAACATTCTATAGACCATGTATCAAAGTGTGATGGAGAGACTCTCAGGTGATCACTTTGAACATGGAAACCACAACACTTACTTTTCATAAACCAGTTCCTCATCGGTACAGAAGTAGTGGGTATTTACCGTACTTTTCGGTTTATTTCGTAAAGTAGCGAAGTACAACCGATCTGAAAGACAGATTAGAGGAACAGCGTCGGGCAGCGAAGGCAGCCGGCCACCGCCGCGGGGCACGCCTGTCACCACGGAGCGGAAGAGGCTCCGCCGCTCCTTTTTCTGCTGCGTGAGCGGCGACCGGAGCGCCCGGAGCGCTCCGCCCGCGGGCCCTGCCCCTGCCGGCCACCCCTCGGCAGCGGCTCCGACCCAGCGAGCGGCGCGCAGCAACAGGTGCCGGCCCCGCGCCTCGCCCGAGAGAGCGGGGAAAGCAGCGCCAGGGGGTGCCCGCGGCAGCC
>VZRS01010078.1:30184-41603 GCA_013398055.1 Ifrita kowaldi | reverse complement strand
GGGGGCCGGCGGCTCGGGGGAGCCGCAGCCCGGGGAGCCGCTTGCGAACAGCGAGAGACACCGCGCACGCCTGAGGCACGGAGCTGTCCTAACGCGCTGGTTCGAGCTGTGGGCGCGTTCTTCCGCCTCTCCCCTTTAGAAAGATCTGGTAAGTGCCAAACAGGGCAGACGGTCCGTCTCAGTTTTACAACTAAAACAAAAGGTTGCAAAGGAGAAGTTCCTTGAGGAGAGAAAAAAGGCGGGAAAAAAAGTTCCTCTTCCCCCAAACAATTAAAAAAAAAAATCCACTCTTGGAACACCTTTAAAAGATGTTGTTTAAAGCCATGTGCAACCCTGAGGTTCACATTAGTATCACCATCTTTCCCTAACACTGTAAATAACCTACTGTAACCACAGTTCATATAATTAATCCTGGTGTGTCTGCTAATGAGGCTAAACATGAGTGTGAAACACTTCTGACTCTTAAGTTTTTAATCTGGTGTCATAAGCACTGGATAATCTTTAAAGCTGTACAAATAAGGTGAAGGACTACAGAAAACAGTGCAACTGTTTTGTAGTTGCTAATCTAATTTTTGTGTTGGTTCTAATGCTTTGTACCTATGTTCTTGCACTGTTTTTTTTTCAACTTTTTTTGAAAAGCTCTAAAACTAATATGCTAAATATGCCCCTGTTTGTGCCTGATCCTGAAACCTGAGAAAACCTCATTCTCAGTAGTAAGCACTATTCCATACAAGACGCTTACAAGAATGAGACTGCAGTCTTACGTAGCAGCAAATTAAATAAAGGTTGTTGGAGGGTATTTGCTTTCCATGGAAATCGGTGTTTGTTTTTCTTTATTTTGTTCTTTACGACTTTCACTCCATTGTAACCTTTAACAAAATCAAGTATTTAATTGGTGTGTTTTTATTTACAAGCAAATCTCTAAGGGGTACTCTACCCCGTGAAAGGGAAGGGATATTAAGGTATATTGTCCAGAACCGCAGGTTTTTTTTAATGCCCTTTTTTACTCAGACTTTCACTACAGTTCAATGTGATGCATTTCTCAGTCAGTGCTGCACTCTTCTTAAGGGGAATTTGAAGGAGCATAGTTGAAACAGCCTTAGCAATGCTCTCTTCGGCAACAGAAGCAAAGATGGAACAGTCTACAGCCTACTATCCAGTATCCCTAGAAACAGAGTTTGTGTTAAAACCTAAGAAATTTAAACCCATCTAGCTAGACTGGTGACTCTAGGAGGCAGATACGATTAGAAACTGAAGCCCAGCTGTCAAATGTTTGTGTACTGCTTATATGTCTCCTGCAAAGTTACAAATACTGTTTTCGTTGCATAAAAATTCTCATTTGTGGCAATTAGCTACAGCCTTTGTAAGCATCAGAAATAAACTGACCTTTCTTTTCCTCCCTGTAAAAATACGTGCAAAATAATCTCTATGTTTTTTCAATTCCAATATTGTGTCCCATAGCTATTAGTTAATGAATTTCACTTTGTAAAATGCTAACTTTAAGAATATTTTCAACTAGTACAACTTTGGTATTCTAGTCAATACTATGTACTCGTTTTAACATTTGAGATCAAATATCAAGGCTGCAGTGACATCTTGTGGCATTTTTTGTAAAGAAGCAATTTTCTTGTCCTGTTTTATCATTTTAGCACTATATCCTGATTTTTTGTCAAGGATTTTTTAAATATAGATTTTAGATACCATGTTTAAAACCCTGTGTTGCATTAACAGTAATTTCAACAGAACATTCAGAGGTGGTGATGATTCTGTTTGGACTCCAAAATATTTCTAAGTGACATGTAGATAATCTCTCAGAAGAAATAATCACATGCATTTAATTTTGTTTAAAATGTAATTTTTTGGTAATGTATTTTCACTAAAGAATCTTAAGGCACTTTTATAACCACCAAGGGATAAAAAAATCTACTTTTAAAAAATAAGCAAACAACCCCTTTTGGTTCCAAAGTACAATGAATTATGGCTGGAACTTAAGTCTTATTGTTGTATTTCCTTTGCTACCTAAGACTAAAGGATTAAGACTGTTGGGGTTTTTTATGTCTTTTCTTCCTTCATAAGTAGGCCTCACCTAAATTAAATGAATGTATGTGCCAACAAGTACACATTTTTTTAAAAAAAGAAATCTTGGTGCTGCTCATGAGTATGCAAACTGTGAGCTTACTTTAGACATGTTAACACTGAAAAAATTGGTCAATAATCTGAAAATAAATACATCACAAGTCTGCTTTCTGTACTTTATTTGACGATGGTGCAAATTAAATTTAACAGTATCATTAAAAGCTTGTTCTATTAATTCTTTCACTGACACAGAAGAACAAAAAACCACTCCAAAATCAAACCAACTCCTTCGCTCCAACAAAGAGCCCAATACTAAGATTTGGCTGAGTAGACAGTTCATTTTACATTTCAAAAAAAAGGTTAACAACAACTGTGAGTTTTCACAACTCTAGCTGATATTGCACAGAACAGAAATCATGGAAGATGAGTAAGTAAATGAAATACAGTAAACTACCACTGGGAAATTGGCTTTTCTGGAAAGATCATAGATTTGTTTGTATACTAAGCACTACAGCACAATAATTAAAAACTACTTTTCACTATTACAACAAAATTAAGCAGACTTTACATTGCCGTGTTAAGATTCTGCCCTTTAAAACTTAAAAGTACTAGGAAGACTCCACCAAACAGAAATCAAATCCTTTAATACTGACAGAACAAAGCAGAAGAATCCTTCGTTCCCCACAAAGACTCACACCCTGCTGTAAAGAACTTGTCACATTTTTCACTCTTTGTTCAGCTAACTTACTACAAAAAATGATAAAATTATACACCATTTGTGCAGATGCTATTTGTGTACTAGGTATTAGCTGTTACTGGTTGCCCACAGTTACCTTTGAACTGATTCTAAGAATCAATTAAAAGCTGATGCAGATGAAACTAAATCTGCTTTGGATGCCAAATCTGATTCTGTGATCCAGGAAAATCACAGTTTTTTATTCTCCATACCACAGAAAAAAAAGCCCAACCCTTCTGCAACTTCATTGGAAAAGGCTTGCCCTGTCTATGTCAATATAAGGTTTCCAGAATTACAGTGTCCCAATCTAACTAAAGCCATTAACAGCAGCTCTGTTTCTTGCTATAAATAAAGTCAGGGAATTCAGAGACTGATAATAGTCCATCCCTGTCAAATATCACTGTACCTTAAAATACTTTTTTTTCATAATGCTTTACCCTTTTATTGTACATTTTAACTCTGTTGTCATAGCCACCAAAAACACAGGAAAAAAGGAACTAAAAAGTAAATACTAATTTGAAAGAGTAGCTAAAAAACCAGTAGACCTGTAAAATTACAAAATGTACACTGTAATAAATGTTGAACACCCTGCTCTTATTAGGAATTGTAAATAAGAAATTTTTAACAAATTGAGGATTTTCCTGGGTGGATGTTTGTAACAACGTATATGCAAAATATCAAAATAAGACTTAAGTACTAAAGAGAATATTAATAAGTAACATTCCATCCATTTCTTCTGGCTGCTTATATGAGTTTCATATTTCCTGTATTCATGTTTCTTGTATTTCCAGCTACTAGGATTTACCTTACAGCTGCCTGCAGTGTTTCAGCAACTCTAGGCAAATCAATAATAGAAAAAAAAAGCCACATCAGAGATCATTTGCCATTATCTCAGCAGGAGTAGATATTGTAGGCAATGGTTTAAAGACTAACTGAGATTAAGGTGAGGTACTCTTCTGGCTTTCATAGCAGCTTCAAGAACATCTCAGAACACCGAGTAGCTTATATACAGACTTCAAAGGGGTTTTGTACACGAGGCCAGAAGCCTGGCCAGCAGTTCACTGTAGCTCTTCTACAGCTTCACTAGAAACTGGGTAGGAGGAGGTGAGGAGTGGGAAGGCAAGGAAGCATCTCAACATATAACTGTCAAAAATATGCCTAGACCTCATTTGACTAGATCTGTATGTTCAAGGAAAAAAAATCCAAACGTTAAGATCTGAAGAGGAGGGCTGCATTTTTGTCTGCATGTTTCTGAAGAACTGGCCTAATTAATTAGAGTAGCTTTTCAGGTTTTAAGGAAAGAGGATGACTTCATCACAGCTAAGCGTGACTATATATTCTTCAAGTTTTCTCAAAACTTACCTTTGTAAATTAGAACGGAAAGAAAATACATAAAAAGCCTAGTGGAGAAAAATCAGAGGCTACAAAGAGGGATGGCCAAGATGCAGTAATTACACCTTCTTCTCTCCTTGAACTCAGTACAATTCACTGAGTATTGTTTAACATTTAACACCTTAAATTCATTTGCTTACATTTTATTTTTGTGATTGGCATAATTAGGAAAACCAAACTGAGAAATCATGATATTAGAGTATTTTAAGGGCATGCCATCATAAATATTAACCAGTTTATTTACACAGTAGGATCTTTGTAACAAATGCTCTGCTCGGTGCCACATTCCAGAATAGCCACTGTTAGTGTCTTTTTCTAAATTTCTTATATCAACAGGCTTCACAAACACTCCTGAAGGCTTTCCAGTATGCTTGGCTACCAGGAAATTCATGGCAATATCATCACAATTTTGAGTTTCATCTATTAAGGCGTAAACTGCTTCTGGCTGCCGTTGAAAGTCTTCTAAATACCCACTGTGAAAAAACGCTGCACCGATAAGCACCATAGAATACTGATCTCCATTCCCAAATCCAGGGTTCTGCAACTCAAAGCTACCATAACTGTATACGCCTGAAGGAGTAGAAATGTGCTTTCTAGGAACAAATCCCACTATGTGCTCTGGAAATTGCTGAAAGAAAGAAAGAAATTCAACACGTATTTCACAGTGTAGGGTTCACTTAAGTATGTCATAAGAGAGACTTCTGCATTTTTTAAATAAAAGGAGGACAGCATTATTGCCAGGAAAGAATTAAATTGTTGGCATATGGTCCTTTGATCTGCATAAATGTTGCAATGAAATACAGTTTCACAAAACTGACAGTCTGCCTCATTCCACATCACATAGTGCCAACAAAACATCCAGCCACAATTGGCAGCTGTGTATTTGGCACTGAAAATAACTTCACAGACAATTTCTTGTGTTTTGCAAAACAACACACAGAGATTACTATACATTTAAATAAATTCAGCAGATAGCAACTTCATGGTTTTGCAAAGTAAGAGTTAAAATTTTAGAGATTACAGATATAGCTACTACTAAAGAATATTCTTGTAATTTCTACTATTTAACACTTCAAACTTGGTAAAATCTAACTTGACATCTAGAAAACCAATGGTAAAACAATATGATACAGTACTACTCTAACTAAAACTATTAATCTCAATTGCAACTCACAAATACTGCCTGCCAAGATGCAAAACATTACCTGCCAAACAGAAAATGCAAAAGCGAGGTCATGAGCACTGACTAGTGTATCATCATCCATCATTAAAACAGCTGAAGGGAGGAAAAAAAGAGAAAAACTTTTAATTGATCAAAAGATTAAATACATGAGCACAGTATGCAGCACAATATTTGAAAAAATAATATAAAATTTCTGCAACTATTAAGCTGAATTGCAATTCCTTGAAAGTAAATTGATAAAACAGATTTCAAAGCTAAAGCAAGGTTACAGCCTTGTGGAAACAAACCTAAGTTTCAGAGTATTTGCCAGGCTGTTAGAAAATTCAGCAGCCTTTGATCATCTGTAGTACAGCTTGGGAGATACGTGTTAGAAAACTTGGGAGTGGTTGGCAAAGCAACTTAAAATTCTACTAATCTTGTGTAAAGATACAACTAGAATAGAGTGAGATACTTTTCTTTAGCATATGAGACTTAAAAGGGATTCTTAGTATAAAATTTTACTCATCTCACTACTTGAAAGTTCTATGTAAGCAAGTTAAATTGCCCAGGCAACATTCAGTATTATTAACTACAGAAAGAAGACTCTTTGCCTTAAGTTTTAGACAAAAGACTACCAGGAAGTGGAAAAGGAAGGATATTCTTAGATCTGAACTGCAGATGCATTAATGCTTTGAAAGTTTACAGTCAGCACAGATCTTACAGTAAGTAAAACACTTGGGAAGTTGGAAGTTTCCAGTGTCTTCCTTGAAACCATGTGTTTGGACTAGCAGGCGTGTTAGGAAGAGGGCAGTAAATAGAATTACCTTTACTAATCATGAGTAAGGTCAGGTCTGTAATGCAACATATGGGGGTTTTTTCCACTGGAAACAAACAGGATTTATTGTTGTACACCTCCTAGAAAGAGCTTAGGAAGAATATTTAGATGAATACTCAAGAGACTGGGGAAAGTACTCTTAAATAAAAGTATGCATAATTTGAGATAGAAAGCCAGACAGCTAGGGAGGGAAGTTTCTCGGAAGAGCACAACATGCTTGAGAACTTAGTCTTAAGAGAAATGGACTAAATCAAGTCTTTACCAGATGACTTAAATCCAGATTAGTGCAGAGACTCAACAAATACATGCATTATGAGTTTCAGTTTACGCTACAGAAGGAAGAGAAGCTGAACTACCTATGACTGCCTCACAAAGGAAATGGAGAACTTGCAAAAGCCCTTGAAATGCATTTCACAGTCCTCTTTTTTTTCCCTTACTCTTCACTGACAGCCTGGTGGTGGTGTGTATCTGATATCATAACACAGGTTTTCTCTATACTACCCACATTCTATTACATGACCCAAAAGATCCATTGATTTATTACACAGTATAACTCAACCACCTCTCTTTTAGCATTCAGATTTCAAACATGAAAATATTATTAGTAATAGTGGTATGAACTGTGATTACCTTTTGTTTCCAGATCAGGGAAATTCTGCAGCCTGTTTCTCATACGATTTACAGTTTGAACTTTAAAGACAACAGGGACAGGATGAGGCCCCAAGGAATTCCACATTTCCTCTGGTGTCTTCTCACCAATGTTGTTCCACACAACAATTACTTTATGTAGGTGAGGGATTGCTTGATAATGATTTAAAAGCTTTAGCAGTAAGTCAGTTCTGTTGTATGTCTGCATAATAAGAGTGAATGAATCCAAGGCAGACTGACTCTGGGTTTTTGGTTCTCTTCTCGAATTGGGCAATTTGTCATCTTTGATAGTGGGAAGCAAAGCTGTTAAAGCACCTGCCACAAGAAGCAAGACGATGATCACCACAGAGGTGAAACGTAGTAGGCGGATTCCCATAACTCTTCCTGGAAGCTTACAGAAGTGAAAACACCTTTAAAACAAGTAACAGGAAAGGAAGTCATTAAACCCATGTACAGTTTTTTCCCTTGATCAAAACTCCCAAAACATTAAGTAGATTTTCATTTAAGTAAGTAAATAAGGACTTCAGCACTTTGGCAAATTACTTTCAACTATTGAGGCAGGTGCTTCTGGTACTCAGTTTCTATGTTTACTTGCTTTTCACTTTTTTTGGTTAACTTTGGATTTAATTGTTTTGTGAAAATAAATCCAGAGTAGTTCTTCAGAGTGTTCATTGTTTCCTGTTTTCTTAGAACTACATTTTTGATTGAACATTTATGTACCTCACCAAATCTATCCAGCTGAAAGTAGAAAGCAAATTTGTACAGAGATTCAATGTTTTCAGCATTGCAGGAGCTCTACCGTAACTGGGAAGCAAAAAGGAGAGAAGGTGCCTTCTCAAAAGCTCTGGCAGAAAGAAGGAAACAAAATGCTCACTCTCTGTTGCTCAGGCACCACACAGAAGGAACAACCTTTATTACTGATTTGCTGGACATTTTGTCAATAGTTTGTTTATCTGCTTGATAATGATAATCAGTACAGAAAATGTGATGCTGATCATACTAAGGTGATAACACAGGTAGAGCAAAAGAAACATGTCAAGTGGAGTAATACAGGAATGCAACAATCTCAGCAACAGTTGAACTGATACATCTAGAACTGGTGAGAAAATGGCAATGCTAGATGCTAGGTGCAACCTATCAGCTAACTGTGAGTGCAGATTTAGTTTAAGGCAGAGGTTTCTGGATCCTTGTGATCTTGGAACTAAACAGAAGCTCTTAAAAAGCAGCTTCTAGAAAGATAGCCCCTCAAATGTTCTTCACAGAATAAGAGGATACCCTGAGTTGGAAGGGACTCATAAGGATCATTGAAGTCCAACTCCTGGCCCTGCACAGGAGAGGCCCCAGAATCTCGCCATGTGCCTGAGGGCATTGTCCAAACACTTCTTGAACTCTGTCAGGCTGGTGCTGTGACCACTTCCCTGGGGAGCCTGTTCCAGTGCCCAACCACCATCTGGCTAGGATGGTTAGATATTTCCTAATACCCAACCTAAACCCCCTGACACAGCTTCATGCCGTTCCCTTGAGTCCTGTCACTGGTCACCAGAGAGAAGAGATCAGTGCTTTGCCCCTCCGCTCCCCAAGTGAGGAAGCTGTAGACAGCTGTGAAGTCTCCCCTCAGACCCCTTTTCTCCAGGCTGAACAGACCAAGTGACCTCAGCTGCTCCTCAGACGGCTTCCCCTCAAGGCCCTTCACC
Source organism: Ifrita kowaldi (assembly GCA_013398055.1). NCBI lineage: Eukaryota > Metazoa > Chordata > Aves > Passeriformes > Cinclosomatidae > Ifrita > Ifrita kowaldi. Next base: position 33,060 of record VZRS01010078.1, on the reverse strand, counting down.
ATCTTCATAGCTCTTATTTGGACACTAACAACTTTATATCCTTCTTATATTGTATTCTTTTATTCTTATAAAACTGCACAGAACCACGTTGAGGTGAGGCTGCATCAGCGCAGAGCAGGACAATCCCCTTACTTGCCTGGCTGGCGATGCTGTGCCTGATGCCTCCAGGACAGGGATGTCCCTCCTAGCTGCCAGGGCACTGCTGGCTCATGTTCAATTTGCCATCGACCAGGACCCCCAGGTCCTTTTCCGTGGCACTGCTCTCCAGCCTCTCATTCCCCAGTCTGTCTGCACATCCAGCGTTGCCCCATTCTAGGTGCAGAACTGGGCACTTGTCATTGTTGAACTTCATACAGTTTTCCTTTTCTCCTCCTGTACTTGCAAGATTAGTATGAATTGAATATAAGATGAACATTCTAAGCTTGCTACTAACTCCTCTATACATATTATTGTAATACTCATAATTGTTACTCATCTATACATACTACTCATGTTACTCTGTGAGTAATTTCTAGGCTTTCAGCAGGGAATTCTGATCAAATTCAGTGATCTAGGACAGGCAAACAAGTATAGTTTTTGAGAGAGTATCTGTGTGGTTTTTTCACAGAATTTTGAATCATTTTTTTCCAAAGTGCAAATACCATGCCTGAAAATATGAATGTAAATTATTTTAGTCTAAAAAGCCTTGCAACTTACCTCATTGTTGCCAAGTAGGATTGTTTTCCCCGCTTGTTTTTACAGAGCAGTTGTTTGTGATCTTTGAATCTGTTGGAAATCAAAGGGACTCTATAACTGAAGATCAACAGTTATCCACATGCTACTCAGCATTCTTTTACAAGTAAAAGTTCCTCTTAGTTATTGACTGATACATGCATTCATGGCAATTATCCCATTCCTTTTCCTATTTCTCAGTTGAATAATTGTCTCTGCCTTTCAATGAACACTCCAGGAATACGTTATTACACCAGATGGTTAAAAAGAAAAGAACAGTCTGTGTCTGTGCTTGTAAAATTGATGCTTTGTGCCAGTGTTCCATCCAGTCTGTGTTCCATCCTTAGGTTCTGCTATGAAGATACAAATAGGTCTCCAGAACCTGACAGCTGTTGCTTTGTTCACCAGGCACCACTAAAATATATATTTGGCTACCACAGTCAGGCAAATAAAACAAAATTTTATCCCAATAAAATTATTTTATTTTCTGGGTCATCCTCTTCACACTCTCCTTTCACTAAGATTATCAGTTGTATCAGAGGTTCAAGACGCATGAGTTTGGTCTTCCCATGAGGTTTGGCAGCTTGGAAAGTATGAGTGCAAGCACATAAAAGAAGGATACACAGGATGCAGGACAGCAGTATAAGAAAGCTGTGCTCCTAGGTTGTTGGAGGGATTTTTGTTTCTTAAAAACTGGCTGAACAACCAAAGAGTCATTAATTTTGATTTGAGAATGGTACTGTGAAAACTTGAAGAACAAGAATTTGTTGAACTTGTTGAATAATTCAACCTGTGTGAAATTCCATAAGAGTAATTTGTTTGGGCTATATCAATTTGCTTTTTAAACATACAGATTCGTCATTTGTGTGTATACCAATCTGAATATGTCCATATATACAGGTCTTCCCAAAGCTGAGATCAAATCTTACTATTGCTTTGTGACAAGACGACACTGAAACTATTTCCAGAAGCTAATTGCTTGTTCTAGTTCCTTTATTTTATAGGAAAAAACAATCATGCCTGACTTCTAAAAATTATTAGCAGCAGTGGCAACTCAGCATTTATGAGGTCCACTATATCCCCATCAAATGTGCTTTTGAAAAGCACTTGAACTTTAGGTCCTCTTTCCGCAGTTTGCAACCTAGTTGCAACAATACTTACCAGGGCTATTGTAATCATTAATTAAAATCTAAAACCCTACTTAAGACGAAAATATAAATACTGTTTGCTGTTTATGAGACTTTGCTTGCCACACCTTCTTGTGTGTTTACAGTAGGTGTAGTGATGAGCAATGATGGTATTATTATATATTCTCAAACGTTTATTTAGGTGTTTTAAAATTAGTATCATGGCACTTTCCAATAAGCAGATGCAGATCAGTTTTGCCAATTAAGTTATGAAATTGCAATACCAGATTGACCTGTTTTTAAAAATCATACAATACTCCCTGCACAGAACACAAAATTGACGACAATAAAACCCTTGTATCAAAGACCAGTATTTTAATCCTCGTTCCAAGAAAAAGAGTTCTCGAACGGGGTCCCCTCCCTTGGCGGACAGTACTTCTTAACAGCACCCCGCAGTAGTTGGGTGCAGGCAGCACGGCACAGCATCGCCCAGCATCGCCCGCCCCGCTCGCCGCCCCTCGCCCATAGCTTCGCTCACGTTCTGCAGGCGCCGCTATCGCCGCTTCCTCCGGCCGGGCTGTGCTTCCCTGGGGTCACCGGCAGCACGGCAGGGCAGGGCAGAGGAGGTGCCGGCCCGGCCCCGCCGCTCGGCCCCGCAGAAGCCGCTCCGGTGACTCAGGGGCTGCCGTGCGGGACCGCGGCAGCGCTACGGCGGCGCCGCCGTGCCCCGCTTCCTGCGGGGCGTCCCTGCGCTTCCTCCCGGCAGGCCCCGGGTTGTAGTCCAGGGTCCTGCGGCGGGCGGGGCGCTCCGGCGGCTCTGGCTGTCACACACCGAGAGCGCTGCTCCGTCTCCGCCGCCCCCGCCCCGTGCCCGGCACTGCCACAACAGCTGCGCCGGGAGCACCCGGCATCGCAAGCGGAACGCGAGCGAGCGGCTGGCACGGGACGGATACGAGGTTACGTTCGGGGCGTGTTGTATTTCATTAGCGGGCGGCGCAGCCCCGAGCCCAAGCAGCCTCCGCAGCCCCGGCCCGGCCC
>VZRS01010078.1:0-30166 GCA_013398055.1 Ifrita kowaldi | reverse complement strand
CCTGGCGGACAAGACTTCCCGCAACCTCTTCTCCTTCCTCTGTCTCAACCTGTCCTTCGCCTTTGTGGAGCTGCTCTACGGCATCTGGAGTAACAGGTACCGGGGCCGGGGCGCGGCGGGGCGAGCGCGGCTGCAGCGCGCAGGAAGCGGCGCGTCCCGCCCGGCCACTGCCACGTCTCCTCTCGGCGGGGCCGGGCCTCCTGGCTCGCCGTCCGGAGGGGCCGCTCGGCAGAGCCTTGGGGGCCGCTGGACAGCTTCCCCCGACCGGGACCGCTCTCGTGGGCAGCGATTGGCGCCGCCATCCCCTCTGCCATGTCCCGGCGACGCGGGGGAGGCGCTCCGGCTGGGGGGCGCGACTCGGCGCGTTGCGAAGGAGTGCTGTTTGGAATTGCTGTTATGCTCGGTGCTTTGCTGAGGAGGAAGCTTGGCCTTGGCCTGATTTACGGGACTCGGAGGCTGTAGCTGCCGCTTGCCACAGAGATCCTCTGTTGGGGAGTGTGGCTTCGTCTGTAGGTTGATGCCTGGATATCGTTGCCTTAAACATCCTTGTCTCGAGGGCGAAACAGGACTTGACGCATCCTTGTATAGCTGAGTGGTACTTTACATAGCACAAAAATTCACAAGAGTGGAAAAAATGGAAGAGACTTGACTAAATTGCCCCTGAAAAGTCTGTAGCAAAATACAAGTGGAAATGCAGAATAACTTCAGTACTGGTGTACAGTATAAAGGTAGAGAACAGGCACTGGTGCTAGTATTTCCATCATGCTTCATTGGTGGTAGAGAAGTTGTTTTATGATGATATTTCAGTCTCTGTTAATAGTTCAGTTCAGAGTGGACTGGCATGGAAATGTCAGTTAAGTCCAGCAGTGTCCTCTTTACCAAAAGCTGTAATATAGACATGGATTACTGGAGCTCCTAAAAGTCTTGAGCGACTGCAGCAACATGAATTTGGAAATGGTTGCATCCTAATACTTGCCATGTTCTGAATCTCTCAAATGACACTATAAAATCCTTAACCTTGATTACAGTGATTGCTGCTGTGGCACCAAGTGAGCATGCAGTGCTGTCATGGGCACAGACTATCTTGGCAGCACCCAGATAATTCTGAATGTGTTTGGTTTTGGCTTTGATGTTGATTCACTTTGCAATTGTGTGAGGGTTATTGTATGCATAGTCTGTCTATTTGAGTATGGATTTTTTTCCTAATAACTCAGCAGATGTAAATATTTTTCTTAGCTGTTCTGATATAAAGAGCTTTGTGTTCATGCGACTTTGTTCTGATGTCTGTCTTTTAACAATTTTTTTTGGTAGTACAACCATAAAAAGTCTTGTATATGAGATAACTAAAGTGAGAAACTTTAATGATACTTAGAGAACTTTGTCACTGAAGAATCTGGCATATTGGAATTCAGAAGACACTTATTTTTGTTGATACTTAAGATTAAGAATTAGGATTTGCTGCATAGCCATTAGTTGAACCTTTCGTTTATATTTCAAGTCACTGGTTTTAAGTATCTCTAAGCCTAGATTTTGGGCTAGAACAAAACAGTGTTTTAGCAAGCACTTCTTTAGTAGACAGGGGTGGCAGAGAACATGATGAGGAATGTCTTCAGTCAAAGCAGACAGGTCATGCCTTGGAAGAGCAAATGTAACAAGCAAACAAGGAACTCCATAGGGAAAAATATTTTGTCATTTTGAAGATACAGTTCTATTGCTGCTCGCTTGAGAGATTCTCCTGAGCTTTTGTATGCCGAATAGATTGTTTCCTGAACTCACGTAAGAGTGTTGTCCAAATGCTTCTTGAACTCTGTCAGGCTTGGTGCTGTGACTACTTCCCTGGGGAGCCTGTTCTAGTGCTCAGCCACCCTCTGGGTGAAAAACCTTTTCCTAATGTCTGATCTAAACCTCGCCCGACTCAGCTTCATGCCGTTTCCTCGAGTTCTGTCACTGGTCACAAGTTTGCTGGCTGAGAGCTTGTTTGCTTGTTTAAGGTTGAAATTTGCTACATGTGCACATTTATTTTATTTGATGTTAAACTAAGTTGCTGTGGAAGCGTCTTTATTTAGACACAGTGTGTTTGAGTACAGGGTTTCTACTAGTTTATACTCTGGATGATGTGTTTGGTTCTAACAGGAGTTCTTGCATGCATCCCATGTTGCTGTGGTTCACTGTATTGCTGGTCGTTGACTGGATCGCTTGATTACTTTAGTAATCACTTTGCACCCCTTTTTTCTAAGGTCTTGTTACTTTACAGGTCACTTTAAAAAAGCCTCAGATGAAATGAGATTGGTCTCTTACCAGGCTTCCTGCCATTTGTGCAGCTCAATCACTTGTAGCTGTACCTATGATACAGAGCATGGTTATGCCACGAGGTGAATTGCATTGCAGATGCATTCTGCTGACCCCTGCTGATAAATCCACGTGCCTCTGGCCACCTGGAATTGTTAGCTTAGGTCTTGAAAGCAGCACAGCTGTATTGGTGCTGCGCTTAAGGTAAGTCTTGCCTTAGTGAGATTTGCAGGTGTGAGCACAGTGCCATGGTAACTTGCTGTATGATTTCTGGTTCTAGAACTTGTATGGGATTTTGTTAGAGTAGCAGTCCTTATACACTTCTCTTTTCCAGAAGGCTTTATAAAAGAAAAAAAAAAAGAAAGAAAAAAACCCACCAAAACCCAAACACCTCAGAAAGCAGTAGCTCTCTCTGTTTAGCCATGCTTATTCCTTCCATTTCATAGTCATTACAACTTATGGTTACTGTCACTAGTTGCCTTCTACCTGAATATTTGGTGTGCTGTGTGGTGTTTGTTTTTTATTTTCTCACTAGATCTTCTTAACTGCTCAGAAACAAACCTAAGATGAGCTGTTTTCCTAAAGATGTCACCTGGTTTTGGGAAGGGGGAAGATCTCACCAAACCCCTTCAAGAATTCGATAGCAAATTCCATTTTGGTGCTTTGTAGGCATCCAGCCTATGGGTCTTGTTATAAAGTTTGTTCAGAACAGCTTAATCTCTCCTGCTTTGGTGGCCACAGCACCTAAGGACAATTTACCGTGCCATCATCTCTCTGCCTTAAATGTTACAGTTATGCGTATGTATAACTCTGAATGTGCCCATGAAGTATATACGTAACTATATAGAGCAAGACACTTGTTCTCTTTCCTCTCCTTCAAACCCAGTTCTTCCACTGTTGAGTGTTTCATCTGGAACACTTAATATTACTCTTGTAATTGTTTTCAGTAAGGCTGAAGTGGTTTGGCTTTTTAATGTGAAGTGGTTGGAATTTTGGCTAACGAAACTTTGTATTTGACTTCAGCGTGAATATGTGTCTATCCTCTAGAACTCGTTAAACCAGTACTTGCTTCTTGTGCTTCAGTTTCCAAGAACTGAGTTGTGTATGTAATTATTCTTAGATAACCAAACGACTGGGAAAATTGAACTTTTGGGACTATGGAATAACAAGCAATCAACAGTACCTCTGTATCAAATGTCTTTTAAAATATGAAGCAATCTTTTTGTTCCAATGCACGTACTTCCCTGCAGACTTACAGAACCTGTTCATGAGTAATTTGGTAAACTTTGGCAGTTCTTGTGTGTGGTGTTAACCCCAGTTTACCTGTAGCCTACAAACTGATATGAGTTCTACTGACTGGCTAACTCTTGAACTAATTTAAGTTGCTTTGAACTTTTTAGCATGCTGGTTTACTTTAACTGTGTTTGTCAATCAATATTGACATTGGTTTTTGAAATAAGCCATTTAAGATGTGGTCTCTCAGCCTCTAATTCCTTCAGCCTCTAGATCTCAGAGGTGTGTATCTTCTAGTCAGTGCCTTGCCACTGCTAAGGCAAAGATTTAAGGTTGAATTATACTGATGAGAGGTGTGGCTGTGGGTACGTCTACTCCAGGGATTTTGGTTTGTGTCAGTGGAAACCACCTTTCACTATCACCAAAATCATACACTAGGAGGATATTTTTGCCAAGGACTCTTCCAAAATGCCTTCCCTGAGCTGACAAAAGCAGTTTTGGCATCATATTTTTGTTGGTGATGAAGTGTGCATTTCTCCCTTGTGCTAGCAAAACCATGCCTGAAGCTCAGAAACACAGTGTATTTTGCTAGTGTGTAAAAGATTAATGTCTGTGGGTTTTTTTTCATACTCAACATGTAGCGTATGAAACATAACACTTTTTTCCTGTTCTCTTCCAGTTTAGGTCTAATATCAGATTCTTTTCATATGTTTTTTGACTGTACTGCTCTATTGGCTGGATTAGCAGCTTCAGTTATTTCAAAATGGAGGTCAAATGATGCTTTCTCATATGGGTAAGAAACTTCAGGCTGTTCCCTTAATGTATTATAGTAAATGTTTAGATAGTCACTTTTCACTGTACAAACAAAAGCTTTTTGCAGAACTGGAAAAACTATGTTGAAAGTGAAGGGTTTTTTAAGGTGAGCTATGTCAACATCTAAGTAAATATCCTTCTAAAAATGATAAAAATATGAGGGCATTGCTTTTAGGAAGAAGGTTTATCACTTCCAAGATCTCTCTGATCATACTAGTAGAAACAAGTTACAGAGCAGAATGTTGCTCTGTTTTGTCATATATTAATGGCACCAGTGAAGAATGAGCAGCCAGTGAAGAATGAGCAGCCGCATCCTGGGTTTGTCCTCACAGTGCAGTGAGGGGCCCAACAGCGATTCGCAGACTGCTGGTGTCCCACTCCTCCTTTGGAACAGGAAGTTACAGCTCAAAGGAGCTAAATCTCAGTGATGCTGCATTGGAGATTATAAACCAAGATCCTTGGAACCAGCAGGATTTGGGAGCTGTGACTGCCATTAATACAGATCCTCAGTGCTGAGGTGTGTCATCCCATACTGCCTTTGGTGCATTTATCTGCTGCAGCTGGCATTTGACAGGCACTTGGTTCCACTGAACATTGCAGTTGTGCCCTATAAAACAATACTGGCGGTACAATATTATTAATTGGTAATGCTGACTAACAGCAAGTGAGTTGCAACATGGGCATTCCCCACAGCATTATTGACCTGAGTGTCAGCACTTAGCTTCAGTTGCCTTGCTTAAGTGTGAATCATATAGTTTGAAACTTAAAGCACAGTTTAATTTAGGTGGAAGCTCCAGTGTGCATAGAAATCAATTGAGAGAGAATTGTACCATGAACTAATTGCAGTGAAAGCACGTTCTGTATTAATTACTGCACAGCATTTAAACAGCTGGTGTTCCATTTATCAGATAACAGCCACACTTTATTAAGTCTGATGTTTGCCACAGTGGAATTACATATTATTCTAACCTGGCAGTTTGTTATTGTCAAAATTTGACGTTTGAAATAATTAATTTCTACTTAAAACTTTTACTAAAAATTCACTTTCAAGAGGGGAAGCAAATTAATATATGTCTGTTTAATATTAAACATAACTTGACATCAGAAAACGTTTCTGTTTGTGGCTTCCAAATATACGTTTATACCATAACTTCAAGTAGACATAATCAAAAATGGGAAGATTTTGACACTGAAAGATTTCTTTCTTGTGGGTCAGGGAATGGCTGATCTGGATCAGGTAGTCTCTGTCAAAATACAACGTGGCCAGTTTTATATACTCATCCATAATTTGTATGCCATCTTCCATTTAGCAAATTTCTGTGTAATAAAGCTGATTGAGAACTAGAAGATTGCACTCCAGTCTCTTAAGTTCTACTTCTAATTTTCAGCATTTAAATGAAGGTGGTAATATCTGCTATTGCTTTTTTTTTTCTTGAAGGTATGTTCGAGCAGAAGTACTTGCTGGTTTTGTAAATGGTTTATTCCTCATCTTTACAGCATTCTTCATTTTTTCTGAAGGTGTTGAGGTATGTTATTAAATCAATTACATTATTACATTCTACAATTAATATGGATAAACATTCCTATTTTTACTAAGCATAAATTATTGAAATTAATGAATTGAAAAATTAAATTATGTTCATAGTTGATTAAAAATCTGTGATTTGAACAGAGAATGGGGCCATCTGAAATTGCTGTTTCATGACAGAGAAACCCAGCTTTTTCAGTTTATCGGTACTAGCTTCTTAAATAGTGTATTTTGTTTATGTGTAAAGGTTCTGTGAGATGGAGCCTGTCCATTTTCTTCAGCCAGTTAAGGATATTTTAGAAGGATCTTCACTTCTCATTGTTAAACAACGGATGAGGCCAAGAAAGAAAGGCCCAAACTAGTCATTCAGAGGAGAGAAGTTAGCCATAAGTAAAATTCTGTGAGGTTGGACCAGCTTGTTAAAGAAAGAGCACTGTTCTCCGAATCTTGAAGTCTGATATAAATGGCAAGTAGTGATAGGTTAAACATTTACAAGGGCTTTTTTCTTGAATTTGTTTTACATGATGGTTCAGGTGATAATTTCAAGATTGAAATTTAGACATTAAGGGCAACATCAAGGATTAAGAGCTAATCAGCTTCAATTAATAATTTTACTTTTTAATGGGAAATACACTATAAATTTGTTTAGACTTCTAGTTCAGAGTAAGTCTCCTGAGTTTTTCTTTTGCTAACAGAGAATTGGGAAGAGCTTTCAGGAACATTTTTCTACGTTGATAGGCCTGTAAATACAACACAGTCAGTTAAAACTGGGCTGAAATTGCCTAAAAGCCTGGGAAAACTTCATTCCAAATCTAGAAACAGGAGCAAAACGTACTAGAAAAATTAAAAACCATGACAGGGTCAAGGGTAATGTTGAAACATAATTCTGTTCCTGCTGATCTGAGCTCCTGTGCTAAGTATTCTCTTTGCTTGTGTTCTCTTTCTCTCAGTTGCTTTAAAATTTTACATCTGCTATAGGTTTTATTGTATTGCTATTTACTGCCTATACCTTTCATCCTTGTGGAGAGATGGTGAATATTTTTCTCCTCTGTTAGTAGTAATTTACACTCATCAACACTTAGCTCCAGATGCAAATTGTATTAGGTCTATAATGTCTCATGGAGAAAAAAAATCCAGAGGAAGTAGGGTAAAAAAGAATTGAAAAAAAATCAATCTAGGTTTGAGAATGTCTAAAAAAATGTGATAATTTGTTCTCAGTCTTTATTTCATTGCCCTCATTGCCTCACCTTTCTAAGGAGAAAGGAAGAAATGGCATTCTAGACTCTTGGAAGTCTTATAGGTGACTTTAGCAATCCACGTACTGGAACAAACCTGAATGTTTTCAAATGGTGTTGAGCCACATCCCGCAGCATAACTAAATCTTATGATGAAACTGAGCTAGACTCTGAGAATATTGTACTGTACTTTCACAGCTTTAATAGTAGAACTTTATTTTCAGACAGTGAGAATTGGTCTGTGTATCATCCCAAAAACTGAAAGCCCAGAGTAATTTTTAATTATGTCTATATATATGTTATGTATAAGAATGTTCCTGTATCTAAGTAGTTTTTTGGTGCCTTTTAATAATGTAAAGGGATTGTAAAACTCTATGTATGCTTTTTGGTTTGTTTATTTATTTATTTATTTATTTTTTTTTAGAGAGCACTTGAGCCTCCTGATGTGCATCATGAGAGACTTCTTCCTGTTTCTATACTAGGATTCATTGTAAATCTTATAGGAATATTTGTTTTTCAGCATGGAGGTCACGGGCATTCACATGGCTCTGGTAGGATGTAACTTCCAGTACTGTTTCCTTTCTTGGCAGCCTGTGTTCCAGGAGCTTATTAACCCCCAATGAGAACCCCAGTATTACATTTGATGTCTTGTTAATGGCAATCCTAGCCAAAATGTGTATGTGACCTCTTGCAATGTTGACTTCTGTGTTTTGTTACTAGCCCTGGTATGCCACTGTTGTATGTCTCATGTTAATATCCATTAACTGGAACACCTAGAAGTCCAGAATCTGCTTCCTGGAGTTCATGCACTCTTCTGCACCTTATTGAAAGAGATTTGCAGAGCATCTTTTTGGACAAATTTAAGCTGTACTTAAGCAAGGTTGTGGCTGGAAAATTTAGAAAACAGTATCTGAACCAAATTTTAAGCATTAGGTGATTCTACTTCAGATGCTTCTCAACTTAGTGTCTTTTGAACTGAAATGCAGAATTTATTTGCCTAAATACACATGGTAAACACTCTGGGTTTTTTTCTGCGAAGCCTATGGGTCTCTCTTTAAGCTTAACATATAAACTTACATATACTGGTGAAAGAACATAGTCTTTGGTCTTTAAGCAGCAATCTAAGTTTGAATTTTTAATCTGTGAATGACAGTCAATTTCTGGTTTCTTAAAACAGCTGTTTTTAAAGTGCTTATATCTAATTAGGTGTACATTTTTCAGATTGTATTAAAAGTCTAGCACAAGTCTCAGAAGTGGGAATGTATAAAAGGACTTCTCAAATCTGGTATATTTTATGTGTACACATATATATATATAATATGTCTGCACAGCAGAGCTGTAGATGACAAACAGCTTGTGTTAAGTTGCTTAACTTATTTAAAGACATATTTTAAGATGACCTAAAAGATGAATAGGTTTGAGTAGCTGAGAAATAAATGTAAGTGTACTTTTATTCATCATCTATGTATTCATCATACTCTATGGTGATATTTGTTTCTAGGGCATGAGCACAGCCATTCTCTATTTAACGGTGGTCTCAGCCATGGGCACAGTCACGGAAATCACGGACACAGCCATGAAAATAAACATTCCCATGGACACACTCATGGTCACGGCCATGGACACTCTCATGGTCAGGATTATTGTCATGGTAAGAACTGAGCTGATGTCATAGACCATCCTGACTCAGTCTAAATCTGCTATTAATAATTCACTGAAAAATAAAAAAGTGTGCTGGTAGCTTGTGATTATACATGGATGTAGCTTCATTAAATGTTTGGTATGCTCTGCCACTACCATGTTTTGTGGCTCATTTTGTGTTTCGCTTGCAGTAGTTTCAGTGTTAGTTTTTAAAGATTTTGCTTTACCTCTGGTTTTTGAATGTTCACCATAATGTTATGTGTTGGCAAAAGATGTTGGAACAGCTGTATGCTATTGCAATATAGTGAAATTAGTTATCGAGTGCCCCCTTTCAATTTTTTCATTAAAATCAATAGACAAAGTTAAACTGCTTTGCTGGTGTTCTCCATTTGAATAATTTTACAGCTCAAGATATTAGAAAAAAATGAACCAATGAACTTTGGGTACTTCGGGATTGTCGGTTGTACTTGGTTTGTGATCTCAGGCAAGACTTTTCCCATTTTGTGTAGTTGTAATCTGTTTTAAGATGGTTATGAAAAAGATACTTGTTATGTTAGCTATGCTTAAATCTTTTCTATGAAGGCAAACAATCTGAGAAGAGACATTCATGCAAAATATGATCAGTAGCCTTCACTATGGGAGAAGAGATTGTGTGGTACCACCTACTTGAAACAATGCAAATGAGAGCCTTGTGGTAATGCAGGGTTGTAGGTCCTTCCTGCCTAAGCCATAAGCTGGGATCTGACGTGACTCAAAATGCACACATTCAGAGCAGGGAATAGTGTGGGAACTGGCAGACAGGAGGTGAGAAAGAGTGTAAAAATATTTACTTGTCCCTTCCCTGCTTTTCTTAGAAAATTGGCATGTTTTCCAGTAGTTCTCCTGGAATGTGGTTGGAAAGCAGGAGCTCCCTGCTGCTGCCTCTTCCTTTCTTTCCCCATGGCCCCTACCCTTGTAGACCAGTGAATGTAGCTATCTGTCTTGTGCAATTTGGTGTTCAAATCATCTGTTGTGAAAATTATTGTATATCTTCACTAGAAGCCTTTTGCTATCCCTTAACAAGTTTTTCTTAAAATATCTTTCACATTAATGCTACAGAGGCATTAATCTGCTTGGATGAGAGGATTTTTTGCTTCTTCTTTCTCCAAGTCTTATCCTTGTTGTTTTACATTAGGTATAAATGTTTGCTTAAGTGAAGTATTTCTGGTTAGCAGATTTATTTGAACCTACTCTTCTCACTTGTGTTTGTGGCTTGGGTTCTTGAGGGGTCTTATTTTGCTGTATACTAGCAAGGCCTTACCTCTCAGTTTGTTTTAATTAAGAACAAATGTAGATAATTTATTTTTATATATACATATATAGAAATCTATTGAGTAAAGTGATGTTTTATTTTTCAAAATGCATTTTAAGACTTTTAACTTAATTGCTGCATTAAAAAACAATAGCTTGAGTAATAGCTGGTCATTGTGAGCAACCTCTGTTCAAGACATTTCCAAAAGGAAGAGTGTAACAGAAGGACCACTAGAGAGAGCCTTTGTCTAGGTTAATTTGTCAATAATTGTCTTCACAGATGACCATTCTCTTGAAGTAATGGCTGGATCCAGCAAACAGATTTTACAAGGTACTATGAAAATAAGTATGATGGTTTATTGGTTTATCACAGTCTGCCTGCCTGAGTCTGTCACACATCTGTTTTAGGGGGTCCCTCTGGATAAATGCCACATTTTTCTTAAAGGAGCTATTTAATAAAGTTCCATTCCCCCTGTAAACAGCTCTGCTGTACTCTGTGCATGACGAGGTGTTGAGACATTCACAGAAGTCTAAATGTAGTGCAGTGTCAACACAGTTTAAAAGAGACATCCCAAAAGCTGAGATTCAGCTTCTGTTATTTATGCTGAAAAATCAATGAAAAACTAGGAAAGAGTGGTTAAAAGCAGAAACTTAAGGAGCCTTATTGCAATATATGTTCTGCAACATGAAGAACAGTGTGATTAAGATAGAAGGTATTTAAAAAATGCAGATTGAGCTTGAAATTTGCATTTCATCAAGCTCTTAGAGTTGGTTTAGAGCAGATGGTAATGCATCTAAATTTCTTGAAGTAGTATTGGAGTCCCTGATGTCCTGAGCATTGCATACGGATAATTTAGATGCTGGTTTTGAGCTTTGGTTGGCTGTTTGTTGGTTTTGTTTTACTTTTTTAAAATGTTCAGAAGTTAAAGGGAGACAATTATGAGATGTAGGAGGTAGTAATTATTTGGCATACCCAAATGTACGTAGGATTTTCTCTTATGGGATGATTTTCTGGCTTGTTTGTAGTCCTTGAAAAGGAAACATTTACATGTTCTTCCAGAATTTACAGTACACCATAGTATGTATATGTATACTCAGTACTTCAGTTGAAGATACTCAAATGTCAGTCTTTTTGTGAAAGACTCATTTTAATTGAAGCATTTTAAAAAGACCTGGTTTTATTTTAATTTTTCAGTACTGAGTGAAAAACCTCACCAAGTGATACAAAGTCAGTCACTCTCGAGACAATTACTCACAAGCAACACCTCCCACCAGCAGATCAATGCCTAGGGAAGTCTGACCAACAGCTATTTGGAAAAGACAACACTCTAGTCTTACTGGGGAGTGTGATGTTGGGTGCTATGGAATATCCCTCTGGTCCCTTTGGATCAGCTGGCCTGGCTGTGTGCCCTCCCAGCATCTTGCCCACCCTGGCCTTCTTGCTGTGGGGCTGTGAGAAACAGAAGCCCTTGGTGCAGGCTGCTGTGGAGAAACCTGGCTCTGTCCCAGCCAGACCCAGTGCAAATTGGGGAAATCTCCGAAGAGCTGGTTTATAGTCGTGTGTTGTTTTTACGAGAGGGGGTTATCTGTCTGGAGAATTGCATTCAAGAAGCTGTTTCTGAATGACTTCCAGTCACTGCCAGCAGAGAGCTCCAAAGGCTAAACTTTGACTAGCTGTGAAGTACGTGTTTCTTTGTACTTGAAGGCGGTGTTATTATTCAGAGCAAGAGTAAAGCTTTTCATGTCTGCAGCATTGTTTAATTCTCAAAACTATTTGTCCTGGATTTCTTTGCCAAATAACTTCTAGAAGGTGTTGTCAGTTAAACATTAGCATGTGTCAAAGCTTCACAGAACTGTTTCTTTTAACAGTCTGGCCATCTTATACAGTATTCACTACTGTAGGCACCAGGGAATATGAGTTTCTGTGCCACACTGTGGAGGGGTATTGAATGAGAAAATTCTAGCTGCAGCTGTTATTCACTGTTAAACTTAATAGCCTTGCTATGAAATACCCATTACTGCTAAGTGCAGAAAAGAATGTAAATTCTTCAAATGGCCCATATTCTACAAATACATTAAAATCTTTGCGTGTTGGACCCAAAACAGACCACAAATTTAACAAGTATAGATTGTATTATCTAGTTCTTGAAACTCCTTTTTGTAAAACATCTCTGAAATGCTGCATTAGCTTTAAGAATGTTGTAATTGTATCACTTAATCTCTTACAGGTGTATTTCTGCACATTGTGGCAGACACACTGGGAAGCATTGGTGTAATCATATCTGCTATACTGATGCAGAACTATGGTCTGATGATAGCAGATCCTATTTGTTCAATGCTGATAGCACTGCTTATAGGTGTAAGGTAAGTGTTGCTATCACGGGTATTTGGTAGTATTTTTGATGCTAGTTACAGCAGAAATTACAGCTCAGAAGAAAAAGGGTTTTTGTTATGCTAATGACTTAAAACATTTGCTTTTCTTCCAAGAGTGGTGTGTTACCTCTGTTCTATACAGCCATTCTCGTGAGCTCTTACATGAGCTGTCTTTCTTTGCCTTTTCTACAGCTATAACTTTAGCTCTTAAATCTGCATATTTTGTCCTTCTTTGCATAATGCTACAAAAATGTCTTTCCGGTTCAAACTGTAGAAAGATTCATCTCTGTATTTAGTATATGCTTATATAAACGAGTACTCCAGTAAATGGAGCAGAATGCTTTCAGGGCAGCAGAGTTGAGACTGCTGGCACTGGATGTGCCCTTGTCCTGACAAATCAAGGCTGGTAGGTTTTAATTTTGTTTTCTTACCTCAACAAGAACTGTCTTTTCCTTTGTATTTGTACTCTGAGACATCCTTATTCCTTTTAAGATCTGATGGAAATGCTTCAAGTACTTCTGGACTTTCACAGTTGTTGCTTACCAAGATCACTGTAAATGTGAAGCTATTTGGATTAGACTGGTCAAGCAAATATTTCATTCAGTGATGCTATGAGGCTTTTTTGGCAGCAGTTTCAATGGTGGCATAGGGCAGCATGCCACAACTCCAGTTACAACCTAATAACTGAACACCTTTGTCTGTTCAGCAGTGGTGAGTGTCATCTGATGAACTGCAGCTGTTTATGCTCATACCATGTATGGCATGTTTATGGCTTGTGCATGGCAGCATTCACAGGATTATTGATGTGAATCTCCCTGTTTGTCAGAGTAGGGCAGCAGGCTTCAGACACAACGCCCACAGAAGTGTCTGTGGTAGAAATCACTATTAAATCACCACTTTAATATAAACTTCGGAGATTTTGACTTAAACATTCTGTAATTTCATAAATGACAAATTATTACAAACTACTTCTGTTACCGAAATCTCAAAAAATGGGAAAGAAAATGTGCATGTTTCCAAGGGGGAAGAAACTATTGCTGAAGTAGAGGTAGTAGCTGACTAAAACACAGGTTTCCATACACTTTATATTTTAAGGGTCTAGCTTTGTGTTTAGCAAAAAATATCTTATGAATGACAATTCAATTTTTTCTTCCATTCATACAGTAGTTGAAATAACACTGAATTCCATAACAGAGGTGTCATAATAATGCTGTTTATAGGTTTTCTAGCACAGATAGAAGGAACATTTGAGACCCATGTTCTATGCTGAAAATGCTGGAGAAGTTCACTATTTGATGTGTCTTTTGATCTGATGCCAGCTTTCAGCCTGTGATGTTATTTTGTTGGTCCTTGATGCTATAAATGATCAGTAGAATAATTCTGCTATCAGTGCAGTCAGCTGCACCATAGCTGATAGAAGCAAGCCTGCATTTCTTGCAGACTGACACATCCTGGCACATCAGTGGAGCAAACACTAATTGCAGGGTTGGGTGGTTTTGTGTTGGTATTTTGTTTTCTAAGTAGTCCAACAGACTTAACTATTGATGGTTTTGCTTGAAATGCACTTTAAGATTATAAATAAGATTACTGTCAGTTTCAGATGGATATTGAGAACTTGAGTCCCTTTTTGTGGTGTTTGACTTCAGTAATCTTCATTTACACTTCTGGACATAAAACCACTGTTGATTTTGCCTTATTCTTCACTATGCTGTGTTTGAAGTGTTCTTTAAGAATTAGCACAAAAGGGTTTTCAGATTTTCCCATAAGGTGATCTTCTGTAACAGTAATATGGGAGCCCAGGTGATGCTTGCTAGGATATATAATAGTTTTATGCTTAATCTTTTACAGTCACCTAAATCTAACCTAGAGAAGAAGAATTTACTGAAGTTCTGTGAAATTTAAAATTTGAGGGTAATAGCATTGTGAAAATACTTTAAACTGGTCATGGCAAGAGCTATGTCTAGTTCAGGGTGTGGGGGGATTTGGGGTTTTGTTTGTTTGGGTTTTTTTAATTGTCTGTCTGCTCATGGGATACCTGTGGGTTTGAGGTGGGAAGGACATAATTTTTGGGGTAAATCTGGCTTCAGATTAAATAATTGTCTGCTGTTTCAAATGAATATTTGTCAATTTTGTTTGTATTCCCTTTTACTAGTTAAACCAACGTTGGTAGGGTAAAGTGGAGTAAGAGCATGTGTGTGCCCCGACAAGCAGACCCCATCCATGGGTGTTTAAAAATCAGGATCTGTTCTGTAATCAAGACCTTTGTGGCTGTAATAAAAGAAGCATAGTTTTGAGCCAGAGATGCAAAAGCCAGTCTGATAAAGTTGTTCAAAAGTTTTAATGGTGTTTGGGGACTTTGCCCTAGCTGGAACTGTATCTCCTCCAAGTTATTGCTTAATGGTCTGAGTTTGACTTACAGAGTCTGCAGGGTATGAGTAGGGGGTAGGTTAGATCCAGGATTCCTGTTTCTCTGTTGTCTTGTTGGGGTTTTTTTGTTGTGGGGTTTTTTTTAGTTTGTTTTAGTTTGGTTTTGTTTGGGGTTTTGTTTTTGTTTTTTATCTATATTCTTTCTATGATACTTTTGTATACAAAGAAGGAATAAAGGCAGAACAGAAACCCTTATTCCCTTTTATAGAATTATGTCTGGTGAACCAGTAGCATATTAAATCTAGTGGATGAGAATGCAGAGGAAAATCGTTGTTCTTAATCTAGGATTGCTTGTGTCTATGTGAGATAACTGTTCATTCATTTTCTATTGAGTGCTTGCTTGCTTCAGTGTTGGGCAGCTTTCTCTGGTTTGTTTGAGCCTTGCCTGCCCCTATTAGTGGGTCTTCGTTCAGTTTTCTGAAATGATGGCCATGCTTGCCAAAGAAATCACAAAAATACCTCTATAAGATGACTGAAAAACTTACTGGGGCAGTGTAAAGCTGTACAGACTCCACTTTGTAACCTGTTTTGTCTTGTGCAAGTGCAGAAGGGTTAAGCAATGCTTCTTCAGAGAAGTCAAGCAGTGCTTTTAAATCAAATGGTTGAGCCTTTTCGTAGACAGCATCTCTAATTAGTGCAAATTGTCAGCTGCTGACACAGTTGCTCTGCTGCTCTTGTGATCCTCTGCTAAGGCTGCTCTAGGGTGACATTCTCTGCCTAACTCCTTGTGAGTTAGCACAGAACATTGTGACTGCACAGTGAAAATCCCATGTGGGATCTGAATTTTCCTGGATGCAACCACTAATATCTAATGACTCTTTCTTTGATTATTCTCTACTATCTCATGCAAGTAAAGCATAAATAGGACATGCTTAAAATAGACAAGTCTGTCTTACCAACATTTTAAATTTTTTTTTAACAAAAGCTTGACTATTTCATTGTAGTTCAGGCTGGCACTCTTCAAGTTTTTTCCAAGGTGTTGTCCACATAATTATATATGCACTGAATCAATAAACAATTTCTCAAGTCTCTAAACTGCTTTTAATATTTTAAACTAAATATTAATTTAGTTTTTAACCTTGGCATTCTAAGCCTTATTCTGAAATGTTGAAGCAATTTTAGTATTTCAGTCAGCTATGTCACCATGCAAAAGCCACGACTCTAGTATAAATCAAGTTTGTCTTAAGCCACTATTAGACCCACATGTTTCTAGAAAGGCACAGTAGACTAAATCTGATACTAGATTGCATAGAGCATGCAGAGTGCATATTAAGTGGTCAAAGAAATGAGACAATTTACTTCAGTAATTTAGTGAAGTTGTTTCCATGGGTTACATAATTTTTTGCATAAAATCTAGAGCTGCTTGAACATGATACAATATGAAACAGCTTCAGGGGAGGGTGTGCCAGTAACATTTGGGGTCTTTCATGTTTGAGGCATAGCAGTATAAAAAAAAAAATACTTCTTAAAAATGAAGTGCTGCATTCGCTAAGATTCAGAAGGAATTTTCTATAGCAAAACTCCTTCAAACTAGTATGTTTGTTGGTGTTATTTTAAGCCATTTTTGCTAAATGTCAAGCACTACCTTTATTTACAGGGTAATGGTACCTGCCAGCCTTGCTTGAGAAACAAGGTACTACCTTGTTATGAGAACAAAGAATTCAAAATCAGTAAAGCAAATGTTAAACCTGCGGTCCTTGTCTTGAGCAAAGCTTGCAGTCTGATTAGAATTGCCATTGCCTAATAAAAAATTTTATTGAAGTTCTGAAATAGGCCAACAGTCTTCACACTGAGGATATGGATGGTGGCTGGGAAAAACCCCAGAATTTGGAAATCTGGCTGTAGATTTTGAGCTATGGTATTTGAAGGACCATAGGTGGTCTTGGTCCTTAGCAATGTTTGTTTACCTTCCATGAAACCTGTCACAAATACCTTCTATTTTCTGTGGTGCTGAGAGCACTGAATGAATTTCCTGCTGAGCTCTGCATGCAATGTCTGTGTACAGGGTTCTTTACCCAGAGTTGTTTTCAGCTTTGCAGTCCAAGAGCATGACAATGCCAGGGTCTTGCTAGCTATGCCTACAAAAACAGTGGCACAAACAGGATGGTGCTGGAGTGGGTATGAGTATTATCTGAATGTGATGCAGGTTAATTAAGAGTTTGATGCTTTCACTCTTAATTTTTAATCAATCTATGTGTAGTAGTGGCAGGCTAGATTTATTATTTTCATGTCAATAGTTAGTTTGTTTTATTTGTTTGAACACCTTTCACTTCTTCTGTAACAGTTTATGTGGGAATGTGATGTGCTGTAACATTAGCTGCCTTTGCTTTTCTGGCTTTTGTAGAGGGTATGATTTTATCCCAAATCTTGCTGTGGGTTGGTGCCTCTTTTGAATTTTATTGTCTTGTAAAAGAGTGTGATACTTTAGATTTAAGGCTTGGTAATCAGAAAGCAATGGAATTGTCTCTACTTTAATAGCAAAGCTTACTGACTGCTTATGCATGAGAAAGCTTTCCACTTGGTGACGATTCAGCAGTATTTGTTTTCCTCAATAATCTTATAAATTAAAACAAACAAGGGGGGAAGCACCAGTGCAATAGTTGCTGTGGAGGCAGCCACGTGTTTTTTTTTCACTAAGGATGAAGGCAAAAAAAAGAGAAAGCTTGGTCAAAATCTCTAACCATATTTTCAGCCTGCTTGGTTTTGTCATCTTCCCTACTGTTTTCTTCAGTCACATGAAATGGAACTGATATTTCTAGAGCCTCCTAGTGATTAAGTAATACTGGTTTTAGTTAATGTTTGAGAAAAGAGCATACTCTGTGGAGTCTTGGTTTTTAAATTAAAGGTTTTATACTTCAGTGATATGCATGAAACAATGGAAAACATCAGGCATCATAAAACAGGATTCTGTTGTTTGTTGTGTTAGTTTGGCTTACAGTAAGACTACCATGTAAGTTAGTATCCCTTTGATGCAGGGGGGCATCCATGCCCTTTTTTGCTCTGAACAGCATTAGTGAGGGCCTGTCACGTCACTGCAGCTGTCTTTTAGCCTTTTCAGCTTTGCAAAAGATAAACTTTGTATCTGAACACTGGCTCTAAGAGAGAGGAAGAAGGTGTGACCTGGGATATGCGTCAACTTTCACTGACAGTATCAAGCCACATCCTGATTTGCTATTCTTTGGACTTTCAAGACGTTCTTAGCCTGTCTCTTCAAATCTACTTGACAATTAATTTCTCTTCCATCAGATAATGTACATCAGTTTTATTAAACAATGTAAATAAGTTGTACAAATTAGACATTTTTGTTAGCTTTCTTTCATGGCTTTTCTCACTTTTAGTGGTATGTTGCAATAAAAAGGCAGACTACTACATTCTCTATTCCTTTAGTTGTTTCCCTCGGAAAAAATCTGCAGCCTGTATGTGTGTGGTTTTTGAAACCTTTGGATGCATATGTTAGAGAGGCCTTGTTAAGTTTATGGGAATGGAGTCAGTGTTCAAAATTCTTGCATTCAGTTTGCATCCTGAAATTGTGTATTGGTCTTTCAAGGTTTTTATTAAGAAGCAAACCTGCATTTTAAATAGGGAGTTAAACTGAAATCAATTCATCAGTGGAGTATGTTGGCAGCTCCAGCTCCCTTTGATGTAATGCTTGTGACATGGACATTATTTAGTGAGATGGGTTCATTAATAAGAGAACCTTTTTTTCCCTAAACTTCTGTAATCCACTGTAGAATGTGACACTCCAATTAAGCTTCCTTTAGACAGATTTACAGTTATTGCATTGCTAAGTGTTTGTCTTGGTGACAGGTCCAGTTTAGGCAACTGCTGGTCCTAATGCTTTCCCCTAATTACTTCTTCCTATTTCTGAATTGATGCCTTGGTGGCAGTGCAAACGTGGGAGGCCATGTGCTAGAGAGCACCAGGCAGTGAATTTGGCTGGAACAACCGTTGTGCCTGCAACAAGACTTAATTTTAGGGTGGTGATTTTTCCAAGGGTTCATTAGACAAGAGTCACGCAGCCTCTTGCTCCCTCCCATCCCTGGCCAGGGTTTAGCCCGGGAGTGAGCTGAGCAGTCCATCAGCCAGCACTGCTCCCATGTTCAAATGGAAACACCTTTTTTAAAATGGTCAGGTCATTTGTTCACATCTGCACATACACAGCTGGTCTGTGCCATGCATTCCACATCACTTCATGAGATTTTAAACAAAGGTTTTGCAGTGTCCTTTAGCAACTGGTCCAGTTAATCTCTTACAAATGTTTTAGGTGTGCTTTTAATCCCGTAACTCCATGTAGTGCATCTGTGATGCCAGTGCTGAACTCTGAAATACAGCTTACAATTTCTGAAATACATAATCACTTTCAGTCCAGGGTGTTAGGTGACTTGTATGCTCTTGAAATTAAATTGCTCTTTAAGCTTTAGTGTTGGGCTACAGATATTTGTCATCCACTTGAAAATTTTAGGATGCTCTACTGAACCAGACATGATGCACTACTCCTAAACAAAAAAATCACAATGCTGAATACTTAGTAAGAGTATAACCTTTTAGTGGTAGCTTCAGGGCATAGGCTTACTGGTCTCCTGGTTCTATTAAAAATCAAAAAGTAATAATAATAAAAAGGGTATTAAATGTCTTCTTAGTTTGCTGATTAAACAAGACCATTTGGCCAGGAGGGAACCTCTAATTGCTTCCAAATGTTTAACCCTTGAGCTTGGATGAGACCCTACACTTAGTTCACTTCAAGAATATGCCAAGTTTTCTGTTTCTGACAAAATAACTGTTGTAGCTGGACTGCTCCACACTAATTTTGTTTTATGATTGCCCCATTATTATCTTAGTTCATAAGAAAAATATGCCTTAACCCAAACACAGAGGCAAACCCCATTTCAGCTGAGTATTTTTATGGTTGCTTGTGAATGATTTACCACTGAAGTTTGAGCTATAGAGCTGCTTTGTTGTGTAACTTCCAAGACACCAAGAGATTTCATCTCAAATCCTGTGATTAAACCATTAATCTTTTGTGACTGGCCACTAGTTAACTCTATGGAAACTGTGAGGGAGAAATAGTCTTGCCTTTGATAGGACACCATAGCAATTTTGTCAATGCTTTTATTTTCTGTACCGGGTTTTCATGGCAACTTTCTCGGCTTCTGGTGGAAGAACTAAAGAAAAATTTTTACAACATTAAGGAATCTTAGGTTGCTCCTTGCACCTTTTGAAAAAGTAATAATAGCTAATTTCCTTTTTTCTTTCTAGTATTGTTCCACTTCTAAAAGAATCCATTGGGATTTTGATGCAGAGAACTCCTCCTTCTCTGGAAAATGCCCTGCCTCAGTGCTACCAGAGGGTGAGCTGTTAAGCTGTTTTTGCTCTGACTGATCAAGCTGCTGACTGACTGAGCCTCAGCTGTGTGTATGTTTCATGGCAAAATTCCCACATTTGCAAAAAGAGCAGTTTTAATTGGATGCCATCTCAAATCCAATAACTGTGACTTTTCTCTCTTGAACACTTCTATTTTCAGAAATGGCTTCAGTAAAATATATGTAGAATGTAAATGCAGCAGGGTACAAAATCACAACACATACACAAAATCATCACACAGACAAATCTTCTGTATGTTTTCATCTTCCTTACAATAACTGAGATAGTAATAAGAAATTCTGGTAAAAGATCACGAAATGCCCAGTGAACTAGAAATAAAAGAATGCATTGGCTTTTATAATATTTTCTATAAAAAAACATAGTACAGACAAATATTTTCTGAAATACACTTTCTAAAATTTGCCTCTATTTTTAGGTGCAGCAGTTGCAAGGAGTTTACAGTTTACATGATCCACATTTCTGGACCCTCTGTACTGATGTTTACATAGGGACTTTGAAGTTATTAGTAGCTCCTGATGCTGATGGAAGGTGGATTCTAAGCCAGACTCACAATATTTTTACTCAGGTATGTCTTATCAGTGAAAATCACATCTCAAAGTATAAATTGCTCGTCATGTGATGTGACATTGTAATTCTTACCAAGAAAGGTTAAATATTTCTGTGTTTGGTATGTTTTGAAAAGCTTCTCTGCTCCAGCTGTATTATTGTAATTTCAAAATACTCAGTTGTGTAGATGGAATTACTGTACCTCTCTGCATTAGTTTTTCATGCCACTTTATGGAAATAACAGATGTAATTGTCTCAGGTGTATCCAATTGGATTGATCTATATTGACCTATAAGGAACTAAGAAAATAGATGAGGCTTCTCTTAGGATAGGGTTCCTCACCACAGACTGGACCTACTCAAAGCTACTCATTGGCTGCTTGCACATGTGGTGACTTTCTGGGTACAATCATAATGTAGAACTGGTTTGAACAACAAGTCCCACGTTACGCTCTTGTGCTTAGCTCCATTTTAAACTGACAGTTCTTCAAGCAGCTTGCTTTTCAGGAAGGTAAAGTGGCACAAAAGCAAGTAAGAATTGCTTTTGTGCAGCTTCACGTGTGGCAGTTATTTAGGATGAATCAGAAGAGGTAATGTGGCAAAGCTAATGTTAATACATCATTATGTGTGTGCACCTGACTGTGTGAAGAACTCCTTACTCATCCCGTGCTCTCTGAGTGATGTGCTAAATGTGGGAGATGAATTACAGAAAAATAAGACATTGAGGTTTTTTGCTAGATCACTTACTTATGTGGGCTGATGTTCAGGACAGGAAACTACTTTGGCTTTACAGCATTTTTAACCCTCCTTCCCTTTTCCACAGGCAGGAGTAAGGCAGCTTTACATACAGATTGATGTTGCAGCCATGTAGTGAATTTCTGGAATGGTGCTGTTGGACCAAAGTTTTCAGTACTGTACTGGTGTAACAACACTTCTTGAGACAGAGCCTGCCTCCACCACGTCTGGAATCGACTGAATAGATTTCTGCCCTCGGGCTATGGATGGAGTTCACTTCTAAGGAGTAAATATTGAATGAATGTTATGGACTTCGGGTCTTGTTTTTTTTGGGGCCCCTAAACTCGCAAGTTTTTGAGGGTTTTTTACTTAATAAGATTGTGGTACTGGAAACCCTGTCATGTCTTCAGTAAAGCTGCTGAAACCACTGCTCATTCCCATAAAACCAGTGTTATCAACAATTGGAAACTTGTTTTGTAGACAATGTCACAATGGCTGACATGCTTCAATATAATTGTATGTTTGTACAATTGTTTGTACTTTGCAAACTTAATGAACCAAACCATATTGGGTTTTCAAAGTGCCTTTTATATCAGGAGAGCTATTTGCCAGCATAAATACGGAGCATCAAAGGGTTTTATTACTTTTACAAATAATCTTGTATGCAGTCTGATTATTTACTAGTGATGTATGTGGGGGGGGTTGTGTACTTGCATAACTGTAGATGTTAGACTTCCATTATATTTGCATCTTACCAGACAGAAAAATTCTAAATGTAAAAGACAAATTTATTGTGAAGAGACTTGCTTCTGAGACAAGCTGGGTATTTTGTTGCACATGTCTTGTGAAAATTATTTTAGTCATAATATTAGATTTAATTCCAATTCTTAGTCTCTTCATACTGTTGGGAGTAATGAGACATTACATGATGCTGCTCATGGGCACAATGGGCAGTTGAAGGAAGATGCTGGTGATGGAAGAAATGCTTGAAGTTTTTTATTTTCCAAATTATGTGGTGGAAAAAACTAAATCCTGAAATTGTGAAAGCTTAAGTCTCCTTGATTTTAATAGGTTGTAATAATTTTTATTAAAGTGATCAAATTCAAATTTTGCCTTTCCAAATACTGCAAATAGTTGTTTCTGGTGGTTATACCTGAAAGGGAAATAAGGACCACATTTCATGTTGTTTAAGCTTATGCTTTTCCCAGGTTGACAAATCTTACATCTTTGACTATTTTACTGTAGCCTTGTATGTTTTCATAGGGGACAACGTTCTCAGTGCAGTAAGGGTGGTTAGTTGGGGTTTTTTCCAGAAACATTTGTCTGCCATATATTTTCTAGCATTTGTAATCATTTTACTCAGATATCTGAGTGTCGTTTTCAAAAGCAATCTGCTGTGCTTGGTATTACAGATGATAGATCCACTATGCTGTAGTAGTTCACTTAGTAATGGAAGACTTTTTAAGAGGACATTTTACAAATAGAACATGGGGGAGTAAAAAGCAAGACAGGCATTCTTCTGAGAAATCATAGCTGACACTGATTGGTATGGATTTTATGTTTATTTTGGTACCTCTTAGAGGTAATACTAAAATCAAGACCCTGAGAAGCTGACAATGTCTGTGTAGTAAGTGCTAGGCACTATGAAATTACTGAAGATTGATTTGCAGAAATGGTTTGTTTGCCACTGATATTGTTGAATTCATCACAGATATGAGGAGTTTCTTGCATCCATTCTGTTGTTTCTATATAGCACCTGATTTCTTTTTATGTAAAAACACAACACTTGCCAAATTTGATAGGTGATTCCTGAATTTTCCAGTTGAGATATTGAAACATGAATGTTGATTTTGTCCATATTTTGGGGGTGTACTTGTGCTTGGAACTGGAAATTGGGTGCAAAAAAAAAGGCAGTACAAAGCCACCTATAAGATTGTTTTTAATCTTTGCAGTCTCTTCCAGTCTTCAGATCCTTCCCATTGCCAATTTCCAATGCTGTTTGTTTTCCCTGTGGATGCAGGTGCAGAGTGCCCTCCCAGCAGGCTGCATGTTCCACATCTCTCTTCCCTGGCCTCTTGCCTGGCACTCTGTCAGGCTCTCTCCCTGTCCCACCTGGCAGATGCTCTGCCAGGCCCAGAGTTCCTGACTGAAAGATGGAATTACATGGCACGGGGTGGGGTGCAGGAATCTGTTGAGCAGATTTGAGCGCTGCAGTTTAAGATACCGTGTGCTTGTATGTTCACAGACAAGGTGATTAAAATCTGGCTGTGATTATAGGGTGGAGGTACTGTTTTGTAGTGTGGTGCATATAGACTGCTGCTTGCTGGCTGCCAGCAGGACTTCCTCATTTTTTAATAGTTACTATTACTGCTGTTTGAGGCTAGAGAAGATCAGCTGATTTCACTTTAAAGGCAGGCACCAGACAGATGCATTGCAATTGTGTCATGATCCAAGAGCAGGCCTTGGTTTAAGTCATCTTTATACCAGCATGTTTCAGGACCGACTATTCCAGGACTTGTTGAAATACTGTAATGCTGCCCAAGTTGCTGAGCTTGGCCACTATTTTAGTTTCTTAATGAAAAGACAACTGCTACTATTAGTTTCCAAGTGAGAACCTGGCAGAGTTGCAGTTTGTTTGATGGTGGTGATGGTATTCTTTTAATGTACAGCTGCAAACTTTTTTAATATGGGAAATGGAGTGAAACAGCCTATAAGCCTATTGAATGATTTTAATAACTTTTGATAATTTGTTTATTATGATTTAGCTGATTGTTGGAAGCATATGTACAAGTCTGAGTTTTCTAGCCAAGAAAGATAGCACTTCATTATGTTTAAACTTAAAGAAATGTATCATTTGTTTGTCAAATATAATTGGGGAAAGTCTAGGAAAGTCAGATTCAAAATAGACTTTAAGCCTTTTTAGGCTTTCTGAAAAAGGGTAAGCATCACAAAATTCTGCAAAAGACAGTGTATGACATGTTTAGTCAGTAACTGCAGTCACATCTAGTATGGCAGTAAACAAGGGACATCTGATTTTTTTTTCAGCCTACTAAGGGGATACTTGCTCAGGTTTTAGGAGAGTACAAAACATGCAGTTGAAAGCGCAGCTTTCCTTACCCTGAGAGCCAAAGCACCATTATTTGTGTTTTGCTAATTACTTAACACTGGCTGCTTATGTAACACTTTGCTATTGACACTTCATTGGAGATGCAAGGCATGATTTAAACAAAGACTTGTGTGAATGACGGACATCCAGAGATGGATGAATGTCTGCAGATCATGTGCTAAAACTCAGCTTCCTGGTATCCACCACTGAATTTTGAATCAAATTTTTAAAGCGTGGTTTTCGTATGTTCTCATGTAGCTGATACTTTCTGTGCATTTACTGGTCTGTCTTCGTGGGTTATTTTTTTTCTGTGACTGAAACCAGTAACTTAAAACCCTGTTGTTCCAAAGACCAAGCCTGCAAACTGCATGATTTTTACCACACCTACAGCAAAAAAGAAGATAAAACAAATGCTACAGAGTGTCTGTGTTAAAATGCCTCAATGTTTTTTGTGCTAAGTAACAGTGGAAGAATACTCTTATGAGTATGTGCAGTAAGGACTGGTCCTTTATAGGCTAATTGGGTAAGTCTACAGCTCTGGATAGACTGGCTCCTTACATCAGGAGGGCCCCCCCAGAGAGCTGAGTTACTCGTGTGATTTGCTAAGCTAAGACAAAAAGTAAATAAATGACTCTGCTTTTTATGTAATAATGCTTACTAAAGCGAAAGTTTAGTTGCATCATTAGTAAAAGCTGCTGACACTATTTTTACACAAAAATTGAAGCTGCTACTACTAATAAAATAGACCTTAGTGACTTAACATTCTTAATTTACTTTTTTTTAAGAAGTAAAGCAGCATTTAAAGGTGAAGGAAAGGTAACGGTTTCTCTTTTTAACTGTTGTAAGTCAACCTGTTTTGGGAATATAAACAAGATACAAGAGGGGAGAAGCTGCTGCAGAACTGCAGTTTTCTACCCTCTGCACACAGTCTGCAAACAAATTGTAAAGTCCATGGCTTTTCTTTCACAGTGCAGGTTGCAGTTGCACAGTGCAGATTTTCAGTTGCATGCTTCTATAAAATGCACTTACCTTCTTCATGAAACAAGGTCTTAAAATACCACTTCAGAGCAACAATTTTAGTTAATAATTAAACCCTGTCCTGTTTTCTCCAGTAGCCATCAGACTGTCACTCACTACGATTCTTGGTTATCCCACCCCTTTAAGCAGGTTTTTGTTTCTTTGTTTGTTTGTTTGTTGTTTTTTTTTTTTTTTTTAAAATAATCTCTCTGATCCTCAGTAGAGACTCAGTAGTTATTTCCTCCTTTATGCTTCTGTGAAAATCCCTATCTGCAGCTTGCTGGGGTTCCCTTTTGGATTTGTCCCCGTTCAGGCTTTGTTGCAATGCCCATCCCTGTTGGGACTTCCTTGGCCAGACACTGCTATAATGTGAAGCAATGCCAGCCATGCTGTGCCTGGCATGTGAAGACTGAGTCTTGCTGTGTGCAAATACTGCTCAATCTACTTGTCTGTCTCAGTGAGCCACAAAAGGTTCCTGCCTATGTGGTAATTTGGCGGAAATAATGTGTAAAAGGAGCTGGGTATTTCACTTCCCATGTGCATTGGAGCCTCTCACATGTATGCTGGGATCTTGTACAAGAGTTAAGTGAATCGCTACAGTATCTTGGCTGAAGTGTGAAATAATGTGAATGAAGCAATTGCCAAAATCATTCCTGGTAGCATACAGCATATTGCTTGCCTTTACCTTTAAATTACAGGAATTACTCTTAGCAGTGAGCTTCTGCAATAGCAGAATAGCAATGTGTGTGAAAGTACCTGTGAAGAAATCTTGCAGGTAACACAAGGCAGCTCACTAAAATTCTGAAGACTATGTATGATTTTATTCTGGAATGCTAATGTTAGTAGCTTAGCCACGGCTTGTCCCAAGTGCAATATTAAGAAATTTTTAATGTAATCTTTTCTACTTGAATACAGTCTATAGAAAATGTTAAATATCCTATATTGCTGAAAAGATATGGGATCAAATTTCTTTCCAATAAATCTTCAGTTTTAAAAAAAATATGCATACAGGTCTGCTTTGTTCTTATCATACTGTGAGGAATAATTGAAATAGCAACCATCATCATCTACTAGCTGATTTTAAAGAGAATTCTTGCAGTCTGTTTGCTGAGACTTGGCTGGAGGTTAATTATAGTTGCTGCAGTTGAGTTCAGCCCTTCATAAATGCTAGCATTAACATATGAAGAAATCCACTTCTATTTTATGTTGCAGTCTTCTGAAATAAGAAATTCTGTGCGGCTTTTCCCTGTTTCACCAGCTGTCCAAAGGGAAAATTCTTGGTTTTCTTTGGTTTAGAGCATTCTCACCTGTCTGTATTTACTCTCCCAAGGCAAAGATGGACACAGACCTAAAAGGTTTTGCACACTAATGTTTTGTATTGGTAAGAGAACTCCTAAGTTTCTGGGAAGTTGAAAAGCAAAATTTAACATCTAATGCACTTACTACAATGTATGCAGTAAGGTTGGTTAATGCACTACAGCAAGTGATGCCACGCAGATATCTGGTACTCTTCTTATCCTAATCAGCAGCCCAAGACTGATGTGGATGTCAGTGACCTGAATCAAAGATTTAAAAGTTTCTGGAGGTGTCTGCATGTTGATGATACCAGCAGGTGCAGTTTGCAGCCTCAGGTAAAAACAGGTCCATGTTCCTGCAGTGCTGTCTTCTGAAGCAATAGAGTCTAACTGCAGTTAGACAAGTCTTAAATAGTCACACCAATAACTTCATGCTGTTATACAGTTAAAGATGGAATAAAAATGTAAATGTCTCATTTTTATTTAAGTAGTCCTTTGACATGCATTATTTTCAAAACTGGAACTATCAACAGAGAAAAGTTTAAGCATTTCCAATTCCAGAGGATGCATAGTGCCTGTCACAATTAAGGAATGTAGTGGAGCACCCAGTTCCACAGTGGACATCTGCTGTAGTGTGCCTGAAGCAATCTTCTCATCTGGAGCACCCACACGAGCAAGGCCAACACAAATTGTGTTTTCAGTTATTTCTGTAAGAAAGATTAAATGTTTAATTTATTGACTAATGGTCCTAGCATATGGGAAAAAGTACTAAAAATGCTTAAACCTTAACTGCTTTCTTAAACCTCCAATTATTAAATTATTGGAGTGGTCTAGAAAGAAGCTTGCTCTTCAAAGAAAATAAAGCTTAAGGATGTTGATAAGAAAGAATTTATTCAGGAATTGTGTTCCCTTTGAGGAAACTGCTGCTTCTGATTCATTCTATGTAAAGCATAAAATTAAGGGATTTTCATTTTAACAGTATTGATGGAGTAAACATACTAAATTAGTAGACCTAGAAGAATTTCTGTGACACAACTGTGTCATCTTTATTAGCTGCTGTGATTTTTCCCTTGGTCTCAATAAACATTTCACAGTTTGCTCTTGACTAGTGTTAAGAATTCAAGGTAGAAATCACAGTTCTGCATCTTTGGGTTAATCTAGATTCAGGCTGGTGTTCATGTAGATCAGAGTGTGACTAAAATATAGCAGAGATTTTGTTAAAGCTTGACTGATCTAAAATGCTCAGAATCCTTCTGCCTCCTGCACCTCTAATGGATCAAAGAGCTCACAGTTACACATAGATAGAAACAGTCCAAGGTTTCCAGACTGAGGCTTTGACTAACCCTCCAGGAGCCACCAGCACACCTTCATCGGTGCTCACTGAACTATGCTGTGTTCAAACTTGGCCAAATCTGTCTCATGACTAAGATTTAAGGCAGCCCAAATCCACTGCAGAACAGAATTCTGAGAGTCAGAGGAAGGGAGTGGAGTTCAGAAGCTCATCAATAGGTGTGACTGGAGAGGGGTGGTAGCAGACAGAAGCACTGCAGTCATACCTGGTTTTTCTCCTTGGAGCCTCCTGTTCTGAATAATAGCAAGAAGCTGTTCTGCAGCTTGATTTACACTCATGTAGCGTGGTGGCTCATAAATCTTTCTTCCTCTGCAGGGAAGGAAAAGCAGAGAAATTTCACATACAACCCATTTTGTTATCCCGAGCAATCTTACAGCTTATTTCAAAAGACCTCTAGACCAGCAGGTTGAACTTAAACAGGCATAGGCTCTCAGGCTGGGCCTTTTAGACAAGAGTGGAATTTTTAAAGAATACAGAAATCTGTTGTGCTCTCACCACACCTGTGAAACAGCTGGGTTCCAGCTGGTAGATCATTTAGATCCTAAAAGCAAATTCAGCTGCTAGAAGCAATATGCAGGTTTTGCAGCTCCTCTTGAAGGATGCATTAGACTTAAATTCAAGGGCATACAACTGTTTTTCTGTTAAATGCCCTGTAGACAGATGATTACAGACTAGAAATGTATTCTTAAATGAAATGCTGCTTTCTCTGCCAACTGTGGATTTAGTCAAACAGATTTTATTTTGAAACTCCAGAAAAAACAAACCTCAGTGATACTGTGAGACTTCACAAATGTCAATTTAGACCAGTTACAGCATGTGTATAAAGGAGCCATTTATATTCACTACTGTCAAAACATACAGATTGCAGAGATGACTAAGATGTGGCAAAAGCTTTTTGAATACAGTTAAACGAACATAAGAGCATTTTCTATATATTACTATGTTTAACTCTTTAAGAAGGGTGTTATGTATTATGTACTTTGCACTGTTCCTACCCAGTGTACAGAAGAATAAATTTAGAACACTCTCAGATATTAATCTGTTTCAGGTGGTGACAGAACAGTAGAGAAACAACACTTCATTCACCAAGAGGAAAGTCTACCCCATTCTGACTTCTCACAGGAACGGTTATAAAAAAGACCATGTTCTGCTGCAACTCCATTCAGTTACTTTAAATAAAGCCAGGCCCTGTTGCAACAATCAAAAGAGTTTCACTCCTTGTAAGAAACAAAAGACAGTGGCCACTGAGAAGTACAAGGGGAGAAGGCAGGTAAGTTCAGTATTAGACTATGGGCAAAGAACCTTTGTTCCTTGTACAAAAGAAAACCTTTTTAAGTGCACTGCGTGTTTCTATGTATTTTCAAAATGGTGACTCACTTCATGAGATTCTCCAGAGACTGCTCCTTCACTTTAATATCTGTAGAACAAAACACATTAAAACACAGGTTCCCTACAAGTTCCCCACTCAGTTTTCTATGTAGCTAAAGCTTTGACAACATTTTAGCTGTTATTAAAATTATTACTATATTTAGCCATTAGAATATGGATCACACTGTACTGTTTCATGTGGTAGTTAATCTCAAAATCCTGTGACTTTATGCACGTGATTTTATCCAATGATAGAGCAAATTTCACAGATTTCAGAGCAACACAGCCAAATACAAATCCTGGTAAATATAGAGATAGGCATATTTACCATAAGACAGTTCCATACCAGCACATTTGAGCCCACCAGTGCATTGGGACTACTCTTAAACTATGAGCACATTATGTCACAAAAGGTAATACAGTCTGACTGCTCGACAGTGATTACATCACTGCCATGCAGGAATCTGACTTTCCTTAGCACTTCCTTCCTGTCCCAATCAAAATTTAGAACAAGCTTCTGTTATGGGAAAAAAAAGGA